>JAJHZJ010000553.1:2097454-2366928 GCA_023548195.1 Bettongia penicillata ogilbyi | reverse complement strand
TAAGTCACTTAACTTCTCAGTGCTGTAGACAACCCTCCAAGACTAAATTGTAGAAAAGGTGGGAGCTCCTTACATCAATTATGAAATCACAGCTCCTTTTTATGTTTTTGAAATGTCTTTGAAGTAGAATTGATTTTGTGACTTTTGTTGCAGTTTCCTGTATCATCCTTCAAAATGTCAGCACAATCTATCATTCCAACAAAAAATATATTAGAATGACTATTTTCCTATAATTATAACAGTATCGCATTTTGTCACTTAAGTGATTTTTTTTACTTATACATATTATCAACATTGCATTTGCCATCTTTGCCAGTCTGATAGGTGGAAATTCATATTTGCTTTAATTTGCATTTCTCTATTAGTGATTTAGAGCAAATTGTTATTTTACTATTGATAGCTTGCTGTTCTTTCTTTGAAAACTGCCTCATATCCTTTGACCATTCATTTTTGGGGGAGCAACTCATAGTCTTATAATTTGAATCAATTCCTTATATATCTTGGAGCAAGACTTTTATTGGAGACGCTAGTAAAGATTTTTTCCTAGTTATCTGTTCCCCTTCTAATTTTTATTACATGAGAGTTGTTTGTACAAAACTTTTAAAATTTTATATAATCAGAATTGACTTTGTAACTTGAACTTGTGTCATTTGTTTAGTCATGAGTCATGAAGTGTTCCCCTGTCCATAGATCGGAAGGGAGTTTCTTCCTTGTTCTTCTAATTTGTTTATGATGTAACTTTTAAGAAAATTGATTTATTTTAAACTTAAATACACAATTAAGAAGAAACAGACTTAAGTATTAAAAGTCAAATACAAAATAAGAAAAGAAAAATTACCATGTGCACAGGAGAACGTAGGAGAAGATTCAGAACATACAACAATAAATACCATTTCAAGAAAGCCTATATAATATATACTACCTTTTGTGTTCAGAGCTATTCATCTTTACTTCCTTGTACATTTTCTTTTGTTCTCTGTTGTGCACTTTTTACTTTGTTCTTTCCTCTCTCCCCTCCCCTAAGAAGGCTACAATTAAGTGTGGAACTATTTATAGATAGGTGTAAATACACACACACACACACACATAAACATACATACACACATATATATGTATACATACATATATGTATACTTATGCATACATTTATATATACATACATATATTTTCATACACATACATATACCTAGATATCTATAATCATACTCATTCATATGCATCTATATAAGACTGTACTATACTTATTTGACATTTGTTTCTCTGAGGGTGTATAACCTCATCCTTCATAGGTCCAAGTCTTTCCATATTTTTCTGAGTCTACCAATTTGTAATTTCCTACACTAGCAATATTACGACCTTATACTATCTAGTTATTTTAAATAGTTTAAAACAACATTGATTAATAGGGCTGACATATAGCGTAGTTTCCCTATTTCTCTTTTGAGTAAATCTATTTTAGCTTTAACTTTATCTGAGATCATGAGTACTACTCCTGCTTTTTTTCCTTTAATAAATTCTACTTCTGATATTTATTTTGTTTGTATCTTTTATTTTCCTATTCCTGTTGCCTCCCCTATTTTACTCCTACCCACTACTTTGCCCTACTGTTACTTACCCTTCCCCTTCCCCCTCCTTACATCAATTATGAAATCACAGCTCCTTTTTATGTTTTTGAAATGTCTTTGAAGTAGAATTGATTTTGTGACTTTTGTTGCAGTTTCCTGTATCATCCTTCAAAATGTCAGCACAATCTATCATTCCAACAAAAAATATATTAGAATGACTATTTTCCTATAATTATAACAGTATCGCATTTTGTCACTTAAGTGATTTTTTTTACTTATACATATTATCAACATTGCATTTGCCATCTTTGCCAGTCTGAACTTTGCCAAACTTCCATTGCTGTTAATTTAAACACCCTTCTATACCCTATCCTGTTCCCTCACCCTCCCCTCTAAAAATTCCCTCATCCCCTCTTCCCTCCCTATCCCCTTAACCTTTTATTTCTTTCTGAATTTAGAGGACTTTTATACCCTTCTAGATATATCCATTCCCAATGCGAGAACTACCAGTCCTCTGCCCTGATCTAATTCCTTGATGTCAGTTCTTCCTCTAACACCTCATTTATATAAGGCAATTACTCTTTTTACCTTTTCCTGAGTGGTTTTACTTTTTAGCATGACATCATAGTCAGGTCTACCCCAACCTTTCTTTTGAACTATCCAATTATTAATAACAATCTCAGATACTTATTTTACATTTCCTCATATAAAAAGTAAATAGTAAAGAGTCCCGTGTAGTTAGTCTTTGATATGTACTTTATATTTTTCTTGGATGTTTTATATCAAATATTCTATTAAGTCCAGGTTTATGGGTTGTTGGGTTTTTTTTTTTTTTAAACAAAATCCTGAGAGTCTGACAATTCATTAAAATGTCCATTTTTTTCCCATTCAGTATTATGCTTAAATTTCCTGGGTATGATGGTTTTGGCCACTGCCCCAGTTCTTTTGTTTTTTGATATGAGACTTATGGACTTTTATTGTCACTGCTGGTAGGTCTTGTGTGATTCTAATTGTGGTACTGCCATATTTAAATTGTTTTTCCCTTGCTGCTCCATAATATTTTCTCCTTGAGCTGGGGGTTTCAGAATGTGACTGCACTATTCCTGTAGGTTTTCCTTATAGGCTCTCTTTCAGGTGGTGATTGGTGGATTTTTTTCTATTTCTATTTTCCAATGCTTCAGGATAATTTTCTTTAATTATTTCTTGTATTATTGTATCAAGATTCTTTTTTTGATCATAGCTTTCAGGTAGCCCAATTATTCATTTTTTTGTTAATTTATTTTTTTATATTAATTTTATTTATTTTTAGTGTTCTACAATCACTACCATAAAACTTAGATTTTTTTCCCTCTACCTACCCCCCATATCCTCCCGCCCTCCCCAAGACGGCATACAATTCTATATAGGATCTACACATACATTCCTATTGAATACATTTTCACTGTAGTCATGCTGTGTAGAAGAACTAAAATGAATGGGAGAAATCATCTAACAAACCAAAACATAATACACACACAAAAAAATGATCTGCTACGTTCTGCAGTTTGAATTCCATAGTTGTTTCTCTGGATGTGGAAGGCATTTTGCCTTAGAAGACAGTTGGGAGGGTTTTCTTTTTAAGTCCTTGCTTTGCTATGAAGTTCCAAGTCTACCAGAAAAAACACACACACTGTGATCATTGCTGTGCACAAAGTTCTGGTTCTGCTCCTTTCACTCAGCATCAGATCATATAAGTCTTTCCAGGCCTCTCTGAAGTCTTCTTGTTCATCATTTCTTATGGTGCAATAGTACTCCATTACATTCATATACCATAATTTATTCAGCCATTACCCAATTTTGATTTCCAGTTTTTGGCCACCACAAAGAGTGCTACTATAAATATTTTTGTACATATGGGACCCTTTCCTATTTTTATGATCTCTTGGGGTACAATCCTAGAAGCAGTATTGCTGGGTCAAAGGGTAAGCACATAGCCCAATTATTCTTATGTTTTTTCTTCTTGATCTGTTCTCCATATCAGTTGTTTTTCTTATGAAATATTTCATGTTCTCTTCTATTTTTTCATTTTTTTATATTTTGTTCTATTATTTCTTAATCTTATAACTTCACTGACTCCCCCTGCCCAATTCTAATTTTAAAGGAGCCATTTTCTTCCTTAAAATCCTTTTCTAATTGGTTGACTTTTTTCATAATACTCTTGTTTTTCTTGGATTGTTCTTACTTTTTAAAATTTTTCTTCAGTATCTCTCATTTGATTTTTAAAGTCTTTTTTAAATTCTGTGAATTTTTTTTGGTCAGGTGACCATTTGACATTACTCTTTGGAGTAAGAGAGGCTTTTTTTACTTCAGTATCATCCTCTGAAGGTGAACCCGGGTTTTTATCTATTCCCACAGTGATTTTCTACAGGTTGGATTCTTTCTCCTTTGTCTGTTCATTTTGGTTTTTTTTCTTATTTGTAGCAGATTATTTTTTGTAATCACCTCTATTTCCTGGGCATGGGGGAATAGTGCCTCTGGCCTCAGATCCTTCTTGAGTTCTTTCCTCTGGCATGGAACAGAAACCAAGAACTCTGCCCAAAAAGTGCCCAAAGTCAGCGGCATCCCTGCCCCACTGTTTCTGCACTCACCAGATGTGTGCTGGTTCCTTCTCACCCAGGGCCTTGGCAGCACAGTTGGACCTGGTGTTCCTTATCAGCAGAGGTTCCCTCAGTCTTCCCTGGCTAAGGTGCCTGAGTCCCCGCACTGTCCAGGTGGTGAAAGTTCCTGTAACTGGGGCTGAAGCTACCTTCCAACCCAGCCAGCCCCCAGACTCACTGCTGGTTGTTACAGAGGAACTAGCCTGGAGATGTTTACTGAAGCTTCACAGGGACCAAACCTTCAGCCTGGGATTTTTCTTCGAATCTTCTCCAATTGTCCCATGAGGACCACTCTTGTTTATTTTTTACCTGCTCTTTGTTCACCCTGAAGCACAATTTTATCTTGTTTGTGGGGCAATCTGGAGAGCTTGGAATTTTCTGACTTACTCCACCATCTTCCTAGAATCCTTCGTAACTTTTTATATCTAAGTCCTGTATCTGTTTGGGGCTTATCTTGGTATATGTTGTGAAGAAGTTTTAGTCTAAACCAGATTTTTGTCCAGCTTTCCCAACAGTTTTGTTTTGTTTTTGGTATTTATCAAATAGTCTTTCCCCCAGTTATTGGGATCTTTGGGTTTATCCAGTACTATGCTAGTGTGCTTATTTGCTTCTCTCTATTTTGTAGCTAATCTGTTCCACTGACTGACTTTCCTTATTTTTTCTGACTAGTACCAAATCTTCTAATGCTTACTGCTTTGCATCAGTTGAGATGATACTGAGTTACTTTTTCTTCCCACTTAGTTTTCATTATTCCCCTTAAGATTCTTAGTATTTTTGTTAGTTTGTATGAATTTTGTTATTTTATAAAACATTCTTTAAAGAATTTGATTGGCATTGAATAAACTAATTAATGTAGGTAGTATTGTCATTGTTATCATATTGCTTTGACCTAACCATGAACAATGACTATATCTGCAATTATTTAGGGCCGTATTTTTACAAAAGAATTTTTTGGTAGTCCTTAGATAAATCTTGGAAGGTACACTCCCAAATATTTTGTAGTTTTTCTAGTTATTTTGAATGGAATTTCTTTTTCAAGTTCTTTACTCTGTTTTGTTGCTTATAAATTGGAATGCTGATGGTTTATATGGATTTATTTTATAGTCTGTAATTTTGCTGAAGTTATTCTTTGCATTATTTTAAAATGATTTTCTAGGGTTATCTAAATATACCATTATATCATCTGTAAAAAGTGATGATTTTGTTTCCTCTTTATCTATGTTTTTCTCCCCTCATTTTCCTTTTCTTATTGCTGTAAGTAGCTTTCTAGCACTGTTAAATCATGGTAATGGTAATGGGCATTCTTGCTTGACCTCTGATTTTATTGGAAAGACCTTTAACTTTTTTCCATTATATATAATGTTTGTTCTTCGATAGGGATAAATCTTATTTACTATATTAAGGAAAGTTTCACTTATTTCTATGATTTCTAGAATTTTAAAAGAAACCAGAGCTAGATTTTGTCAAAAGCCTTTTCAGGATCTATTAATATAATCTTGGTTTTTATTATGTATGTTATTAACATGAGTTTTTATGTCTAAAATCTTTCACATTTTGAACCAACTCTGTGTTCCTGGTATAAATTCAGGAAACTGGCTATAGTGTAAAAATCTTTCTTTCTTGTTTTAGCCCACTTGCTAATGCTATATTTGCAATTTTTACATCTGCATAAACAAAATTCACCTAGGATAAAATATGAAGCAGTCAAAATCATTGTATCAAATTTATCTGATAAAAGTTTGTTTTAAAAAGCAACAGCTATAGATATATATAACCGAAAGTCATTTTTCAATAGATAAGTGGTCAAACTGTGTGAACACTTCTTCCTTTCCTTTTAATCCACCTTCATACTCCTCCTTCCAACATTCAAGATCATTTGTTTATAGGACCCTTCCTTACCCCTTTGTCTATTTTCCTCCAGTTTCCCTCTTAAGTTTAATATATTTCTATACTGAGATGTATGTATGGCCAATTATATTCAATCTTTTTTCTATCTCATTTAAATGAAAGTGAGGTTCATTAAGAGGTCCATTGTCCCCCACCCTTTCCTCCTTGGCTGTATATTTTTCATTTTGTGGCTTAACTATGCAATAGTAATTTCCTTCCTCTTCTTCCTTTCCTTCCTTTTATAGTCCTTTTTATCTCTCCCTCCCATTTTTGTCTTCTCTTAAGACCATTAAAACAAAGTAAAACCACCCTCTACCACTGTAACCTTTCTCTTTGACCCTTTAGGGGCAGCTAAGTGGTACAGTAGATAGAGCACTTGATCCAGAGTCAAGAAGATCTGAATTCAAATCCTCCCCAGACATTTGCTAGCTATGTGACCCTGGGCAAGTCACTTACCCCTATTTGTCTCAGTTCCTCATCTATAAAATGGGGACATACTAGAGAAGAAAATCACAAATCACTCTTTGTCAAGAAAACCCCATGGACAAGTCCATGGATCACATAGAGTTAGACATGACTGAGACTGGAATGACCTTTAAAGATAATAGGGTTCTAAGAAGACATTGTTTCCTATTCTTCTATTAACATGTAAACAATTCATTCTCATATTCCCTCTCAATTAAACAAATATGTTTGCCTTTCTTTGTTTCTGTTAGTGCCTGCATTTCTGTTTCTTAATGTGTGTGTATTCAGTACTGGCTTTTTCTTCAGGATTGCTTAGAAATACTTTATTCCATTAAAGGACCAGTTCCCCTCCATGTAGAATTATACTTCTTTTTTTAAGAAATTTATTTATTTATTTTTAGTTTTCAACATTCACTTCCATAAAATTTTGAGTTCCACATTTTCTCCCCCTCCCCTCCCCACAAGCTGATGTGAAATCTTATATAGTCGCTCTACATTAATATTTCTATTTCTTAGATTTTTCTTCTTTTATTTTGTTTTTTTACAATTTTGGGGTTTTATTTAGCTATTTCTTCTGTTATTTGTCATTGTTTTCTCTCTGGCCCACTCAGATTTTCAGAGCATACTGAAGTGAGACTTTCTATCATTATGTTCTAAGATGCCCTTCTTTTGGCTATTGTTTCTTCTTCCCTGTACCCAGAGTTTTTTGTTTGTTTGTTTTTCTCCATGAGGCTTTACCTATACTTGTGTTATTGCTATCATCTGAAGGCTCTTCCCTTGTGTATCTCTCATACCAAGGTATTTCCTCATGGTGGTTGGAGAGTTTTTCTTGGTTTGAACATGGGATGCCTGTTCCTGCTTGTCAAACTCAGCAAATAAACAGTGCAGTCAGGATCTGAACAAGTCCTGAATCTAGTGGGCCAGACTAGCCCCGCCCCTCTTTCAAGGGATTCTGGAGCCCTGCCTTGGAGGGCCCTTTTATCAGAGATCTCCTTGGTCTTGCTGTTAGGCTCAGCTTGAAATCTCTTACTCTTGGTGCTGAGTTCAGGGGTTATTCCTATGTTGGGTTTCATCTGTAAAATGGGAATAATATGAGCACAAAAATTCATTTAGTGAAATCAATATAGGACTGCCTTGGAGTCGGGAAGGCCTGGATTCAAGTCCTATAGCTGTGTAATTACGAAAAAGTCAGGTTCTCAGTATCCCCAGTTAACTCTCTATGACTGTAAGTAATAAAGGAGCTGCAGTTCATTTATTAGAAGGAGGAAAGGGTTTTCACACTAGGAGTTCCTCACATTAATGAAATTACAGATCTAAAAGAATGATATTACATCTTTTAGACTACCTACTTCGTGACTAGAGAAGTGCAACCCCCTCCCCCTTTTTTTTTCAACTTATGTTTTATTTTCTTATATTTAATTCTATAGTTTTTGAGTTTTGTGGTATATGGTATGAGATGATTATCTAAATGTATTTTTCGCTATATTGTTATCCAATTTTCCAAATATAAAAAATAAGTATTCTCCTAGTTTTTAATGTGTACTAGTTTGCTATACACAAATCTTTTATATGCATTTGATTCTGTTTCCAGATTTGCATTGTGCTCTAATTGCCATTTTTCTACCTGCCTTTTTAATTTTTTTAAAGGAACTTCCAACTTTATTTTCTGTATTTTGTTTTGTTATCTTCCTAGAAGAGGAGGAACCTGAGTTAACTAAAATTGGTCATAAGCACAGACGGAAGGGCCAACCAAGGAAAATAGTGCAAGGCTACACCCAGATCAGTGATCAAGAAGAAGCTGGGGGAGAACGGACAAACGATTTCAGTGAGTTTGGACATGAAAAATTTAAATTAATTATGAAAAGAAAGAGACAAGAAGTTGGAAGAAAGGAGGTAGAATTCATGAGAAATCCAATGAGGATTGAATTGCATAGTTCTCCCTCTGTTCCTCCTACTATCTTTTCAGTTCAGTTCAACAAGGGAAAGAGAAAGGATAGTTTCAGTGAACTGCAACCTGGTGAAGATAAAGGTCAGACCTTAAAAAGAATTTACTAGAGCTAAGATGGCAAGTGAGGCCAATGCTCTGGAGAGGGAGCTAAAGAGTCTTCTTCTTTAGGGAGCTCTTAAAGTAAGGAAGACTGGTTTTTATTGGAGAAAGGGGTTGAACATTATTTGAAGCAGAATCGAGAACCAGAGCACCTTGAGAGCAGGGACTGTTTGATTTCTGTCTTTCTATCCCTACTACCTAGCATTGTGCCTAGCTAGCACACACTGGTACTTAATAAATGCTTGATGATTGATTGATAGAAACTGATTTGGGCTGGGAATCAAGAAATCTGTGTTCTTGTGCCATCTTTGCCGCTAACTCTGTAACCTTGGAAATTCACTAGACTTATTTTTCTTATGTGAAAAATGAATAGGTAAGTTCCCTAGCTCTGACCGTGGGATGATTCTGTGATTTCCAGAGGAGCCAAATAGGAAAGGGGAGATGAGAGTCTCATTCTACTTCTGTCTGGTTTTAGGTCAGTGTGTAACCTGGGTGCAATGCTCCTTCCCCAACTGTGAAAAGTGGAGACGATTGCATCAGAACATTGACCCCTCAGTACTGCCAGATGATTGGTCATGTCCTGAAAATACAGGTAAAACAAAAAACAAAGATTTGTTTTCTTCCTTACATATAACTTGTCGAGGTGTTCAACTGTTCAGAGAGAATAAATGTAACCCTAAAGGCTATTTTTCAACAAAACAGTCCACATTCATATATTAAAGATTATATAAGGTTTATTCATTGATGATACATACATAGAAATAATTTTGTTCTATTTAATTTTCTTTTCTTTAATATAAATTTATTTATTTAACTTTTTACATTCATTTTCACAAAATTTTGGGTTCCAAATTTTCTCCCCTTTTATCCCCTCCCCCCACTCCAGTACACCAAGCATTCTAATTTTCCCTATCACCAATTTGCCCTCTCTTCTATCATCCCTCCCTTCTATCTTCTCTTTTGTCCTGTAGGGCTAGATGACTTTCTATTCCCCATTAACTGTATTTCTTATTTCCTAGTAGCAACAACAATACTAAACAGTTGTTCCTAAAACTTTGAGTTCCAAATTCTCCCCATCCCTCCCTCCCCACCCATTCCCTTTGGGAAAGCAGGCAATTCAATATAGGCCATATCTGTGTAGTTTTGCAAATGACTTTGATAACAGTCGTGTTGTGTAAGACTAACTGTATTTCCCTCCATCCTATCCTGCCCCCCATTGATTCTATTCTGTCTTTTGAGCCTGTCCCTCCCCAAGAGTGTTGACTTCAAATTGCTCCCTCCTCCCATTGCCCTTCTTTCCATCATCCCCCCCTACCCTGGTTATCCCCTTCTCCCCCCCTCTCCTGTATTATAAGATAGGTTTTCATACCAAAATGAGTGTGCATTTTATTTCTTCCTATAGTCGAATGTGATGAGGGTAAACTTCATGTTTTTTTCTCAGCTCTCCTCTTTTTCCCTCCACTAAAAAGTCTCCTGCTTGCCTCTTGAATGAGAGATATTTTACCCCATTCCATTTCACCCTCTCTCCTCCCACTACATTTCTCTCTCACCGTTTACCTTAATTTCTTTTAAGATATGGTCCCATCCTATTCAATTCACTCTGTGCTCTCTGTCTCTGTATGTGCGTGCATGTGTGTATGTGTGTGTGCATGCACGCGTATACATGTGTGTGTGTGTATGTGTGTGTGTGGTCCCACCAACTACCCAGATACTGAAAAGTTTTAAGAGTTACAAATATTGTCTTTCCCTGTAGGAATGTAAACACTTCACATTTGGTAAGTCCCTTCTGACTTCTCTTTGCTGTTTACTTTTTCATGCTTCTTCTCATTCTTGTGTTTGAAAGTCAAATTTTCTTTTCAGCTTTGGTCTTTTCATCAAGAATGCTTGAAAGTCCTCTGTTTCATTGAAAGACCATATTTTCCCCTGAAGTATTATACTCAGTTTTGCTGGGTAGGTGATTCTTGGTTTGAGTCCTAGTTCCTTTGACTTCTGGAATATCCTATTCCATGCCCTTTGATCCCTTAATGTAGAAGCTGCTAGATCTTGAGTTATCCTGATTGTATTTCCACAATACTGGAATTGTTTCTTTCTAGCTGCTTGCAAGATTTTCTCCTTGACCTGGGAATTCTGGAATTTGGCCACAATGTTCCTAGGAGTTTCTCTTTTTGGATCTCTTTCAGGCGGTGATCGATGGATTCCTTCAATACTTATTTTGCCCTCTGGTTCTAGAATCTCAGGGCAGTTTTCCTTGATAATTTCATGAAAGATGATGTCTAGGCTCCTTTTTTGATCATGGCTTTCAGGTAGTCCCATAATTTTTAAATTGTCTCTCCTGGATCTATTTTCCAGGTCAGTTGTTTTTCCCATGAGATATTTCACATTCTCTTCCATTTTTTCATTCTTTTGGTTTTGTTTGGTGATTTCTTGGTTTCTCAGAAAGTCATTAGCCTCCATCTTTTCCATTCTCATTTTGAGAGAACTATTTTCTTCAGTGAGTTTTTGAACCTCTTTTTCAATTTGGCTAATTCTGCTTTTGAAAGCATTCTTCTCCTCATTGGCTTTTTGAACCTCTTTTGCCAATTGAGTGAGTCTATTTTTCAAGGTTTTATTTTCTTCAGCATTTTTTTGGGTCTCCTTTACCAAGGTGTTGACCTGGTTTTCATGCTTTTCTTGCATCTCTCTCATTTCTCTTCCCAGTTTTTCCTCCACCTGTCTAACTTGATTTTCAAAATCCTTTTTGAGCTCTTCCATGGCCTGAGCCCATTGGATATCTATTTCAGATGTTTGGGATACAGAGGCCTTGACTTCTGTGTCTTTCCCTGATGGTAAGCATTGTTCCTGGTCATCAGAAATGACAGGCGGGAACATCTACCCCCCAAGAAAGTACCCTTCTATGTTCTTATTTTTTTTCCCTTTTCTGGGCATTTTTTGCCAGTTACTTGACTTCTGAGATTCCTCTCCACCCCCACCTAGATCTGCCCAGCTAGTGCTTGGGGTCTAAGATTCAAATGCTGCTCCCCAGCCTCAGGGCTTTCAGTGGTGGGTATGGCTGCTATTCAATGTGAGCTTAAGTTCTGGTGCTCAGGTGTGGGAAGGGCCGCCTCCCAGGCTCAGTTCCCTTAGGGGCTTTATGTGGAGATCTTCGGTAATGGCCCTGAGCTCCTTCCTGCTCTGGGACTCCCGGGCCACCGCTGCCTCTGCCGCTGCCTCCCGAGGGGGCCTGAGTTATGGAGACACCTTGCTCCCCTCTCGGCCAGCCCAGACGTCTCTCTCACTGACCTGTAGCGCCTGTGGGTGGAGGGACCTTCACGGCCGCTGGAGATTCCATCCCTGAAGCCTGCTCAGATCTGCTCCTCTCGGGGCTGCGCGGCCAGGGCAGGGGCTCCGCTCCGCGTCCAATGCGCGACAGACCTTTGGGGTCGATTTTTCAGGGCTCTCTGGAATGGAAATCTCCTCCCCTCTGTTGCTGTGCGAGTTCTACTGCTCCAGAATTTGTGGGGAGTTCTTTTTACAGGAAATTTATGGGCTGTGGTTTCCAGAGCTAGCATACGTGAGTCTTTCTACTCCACCATCTTGGCTCCTCCCTATTTAATTTTCAGTATCAAATGAACTCTTAAACAAAGGAGTTTGCCATTGTCAGCTCAACTCGGCTCAACAAATATTTAGTGCTTATCACATTCAAGGCACTATGGTAGGTGTTGGAACAAAAATGACATGATCCCAGCCCTCAAAGATCTTACATTCTACATATATAAAAATAAGATTAGGGGAAGAAGGGTAGATGATTTTCCTATAGGATAGTGAGGTTAACCTAAGTATAGACATAATCCCTTTATCCCTTTAAGAAGATGAAAGATTCTTTGGTAGAATTGAAAAGGACAACTGCCCTTGATTTATTGAAGGTTGACCACACCTTTAGTGACGCTTAAAAACTGTTCCCTGCTAAATGCAGTCAGTCCAAACAAAAGCCAGCAGCCAAGGAAGATTCTGGATCCTAAAAGGGAGTTATTCTTCCCTTTTTGGGGGGGGAGCAGTAAGGATTTTTCTTCCTTGCACCTTGTTTTATTCCCCATTGGCCATAGTGCCATACAGGTGAGCTACTCTGTCCATAGAAGACAGTACTTCCAGAAGGGAACAGAAAGAGAGAAGTCCAGGGAAAGAGCAGGGTAATGAGATCACTAGAAGTCAAGGATTTTGTGGCCCTTGTGAATCTTACTTAAGCCTTGGTTGCCTATATTTCTTCCATCTGAATGTTACTTCCCATGTACTCTAAATTTGGGCTTATTCTTCCACAGATACTAAGGGTATATGGGGGAGAGTATATCCCAAGTTTATGGAGAGAATGTCTACTGTTCTGACTGTCATCTTAGTAAATATCTCCTTTGCATTGAGCTAATGATGTCAACTGGCAAATTACACAACTAGCAGCTCAAGGGGCTCTGATTTTAGGAGTGCGGATACACACACTGTACCCTTAAACTCCTCTTAGAAAGGAGCCCAGAGCGAGTGCTACATAAATAAATACCATTTTACTTATGACATTACTAAGAAAAGGAGGAGAGGGAATTAGAGAAGGTTTTATTAGGATGATAGGATCATAGATCTAGAACTGGGCAAGACCAGTCGAGGACCACCTCTAAGAAGGGAAGGGACTGGCCCAAGATCACACAGGGAATAAGCATCAGAGGCAGAATTTAAATCCAGGACTTCTGGGAGCTGAGCCTTAAGGGAAGTAAAAGGAGCAGAGATAAGAAAAGATTGTCTTCCGCCTATGGGAGACAACCTGGGTGAATATAGAGGATGAGATGGAATGTCTATTTTAAGGAACAGTCCTTTTTGCCTGGAATGTAGAGTATGTGTGAAATGTGTGAAGGGGAGTGGTATGCTTCTTGGAATCATGCTGTTGATGACTTTAAATGTGAAGCTGAGTAGTTTGTATTTTATAGTAGAGGCAACCAGTAGATTTTGAGTAAAGCAGGGAGTATTTAGTGTCTTTGGGAAAGTATTTTGGCAGCTATGTAGATGAAAAAAAATGGAAGTAGGGGGACAAATCAGGAGGTTAGTAAAGTAATCAAAATGAGGGCTGTTCAAGACCTGAACTGTGGTGATACTTGAGTGGAGAGAAGACAGGCTGCAAAAAATATCCTGGAAGGAGAACTGACATGTCTTGGCAACTAAAATGATTTGGGCAGGGTCTGGGGAGAGGAAAGAGCCCATGATTTCAGGGTTAGAAATGTGGGTGTCTTGGAGGATGGTGATGGCCTCAACAGAAACAGGGAGTTTTGAAACAGGGCAAGCTTAGAGGAAAAGATAATTATGTTTTTGACCTGTTGAATTTAAAATATTAATAAGTGGAGATATTATACTTGCATCTATTGCTTAAGAGAGAGATGAGAGAGAGAGAGAGAGAGAGAGAGAGAGAGAGAGAGAGAGAGAGAGAGAGGAAAAAGGAAGAAAACAAATTTTTAATCTAGAGCAACAGATCTCAAAGGGGCAGCTAGGGGATGGCGGTGGATAGAATGCCAGGCCTCGGGAAGACTTCTCTTTTTGAGTTTAAATCCAGTCCTAGACACTTACTAGCTGGGTGATTCTACGCATGTCAGTTAACCCTGTTTACTTTATTTCCCCATCTTTAAAATGAACTGGAAATGGAAATGGCAAACCATTCCAGTATCTTTGCCAAGAAAATCCCAAATGGCATCACAGTGAGTCAGACACAACTGAGAAATGCCTGAACAGCAACAGCAGTTCTCAGACTTTTTGGTTCCAGGATTCCTTTACGCTTAAAAATGATTGAGGCTTCCCCCTTCCCCCCAAGAACTTTTGTGAGTTATATCAGTCTTCACTATATTAGAAATTAAAATGTCTTAGTATAAAATTGTTTTGACCTAATGACTCTTGGGTGCCTCCAGTCACACTTAAATAACCTAAAGATAAGTGAACCCATGAAGGCTGAGGAGGATACCAAGAGAGAAGTTATAATGAAAAAGAAAGAAGGTACCCAGAATAGCCTTGGGGGAAGGAGATAGAACAGGATCTAGTAAAAAAGATTGAAAACTCTTGATCAGACAAGAAGAATTGAAACTGAGCAGCGTTATGGTAGCTATCCCGTGCCGTGGGAAGAGAGAGTGCTCAGCCATGTCAGAAGGAGAACAGAGGCTATCTATTTTAGCAATTAAGGAATCTTGGCAACTTAAGAAAAAGCAGTTTCAGAAAAGTGGTCAGATTGCAAGATACTCCATCCTGTTCCCCCTTCTCCTCTCTGCCTCCTGACTTCCTCCAAGTCTCAGCTAAAATCCTACGCTCTCCGGGAAGCCTTCCTTAACCCCCTTCATTCCAAGTCCTTCCCTCCACTGATTATCCACAGCTTTTCTTGTATGCAACTTGTTTTGTACATAGTTGTTTGCATGTTGTCTCTTCTGTTAGATTATGAGCTCCTCGAGGGCAAAAACTGTCTTTTACCTTTCTTTGTATACTCAGCATTTAGCACAGGGCCTGGCACTTAGAAAGGGCTTAACAAATGGTTGTGTTTTTCCATAAATGGTTATTGACTGAATGACTAGGTAAGTATTTCTACAGTTTGGTAGTGAAAAAGAAAAACTGGAGATGACAAGGCTGTATGAGATGGCTGGGTTTTTTTTTTAAATGGGAGAAGCCTGGGCGTGTTTGTAGAAGGCCATCAGGAAAGAACCAGAGCGTAAGAGAAATTTAAGATGAGAAAGTACTAAAGGAAGGAGACACACCACAGGCAAAGGCATGACCCCTTCTCTACCCCTTTCTGAAATCCCACCTTATCACCTGGAGGGCTGCCAGCTGGAAAACCCTCTTTTTCTGCCAAATGTGATACCTTGAATCTTCAGTTCTGGCTCAGCGGCAAATTAGGTGACTCAGTAGATGAGTCATATGTGACTGGAAGCAGGCCCTGCACAGAGGTAAACAGAATATCTACACGTCTGGGGAAGGTCCCTTTAAGTACAGAATAGATGGGACACCAGCTGTCATCTCTGCTGAGGGAAAGGAAAGGAGAAATGGGCCAAAGCTGGACTTGAGATGAGATATAAGGAGGATTCCTTCATTGTGAAGTTTGATATTAGAGAAAGCAATAAAGGGATGTTTGTACTCTAAGGCCCTTTAAAAGAGGGAATGACTTATTCATCTGGTATTGGTTCTCAGGCTTATCTAGGTACAGGTGAAGGCTGGAGTGACTGACCGTTCAGGGAGAATTTTCTTCTGGCAAGTTCTTCCCAAGGAACAGGATATATAAATGCTTGTAGAGTCTCTTTAAATGATATGGAAAGGAGTACTCTCTGGCTGATATTCTTTCACCAAGCCTTTATCCCAGATGCCTCTTTGTCCCACTTCTTATATGAGGGTACCAGCCCCTTCTTTCCTTTGACAAAAATCAAATGTAAATCTTCTTTTTCTACCTCATCCCCACTGTTCTTCTCCACAGATGAGCAGTTTAACCATTGTGACATTCCTGAGGAAGCCTGGTCAGAGAATGAGAATGATGTGATTTATGCTACCTATATTCCAGGATCCATAATCTGGGCCAAGCAGTATGGTTACCCCTGGTAAGAAATAGTGGGAATATTCTGAGCTTACAGGAGTGGGGAAAGGAAGGTTAGGGCTGGGGAAGGAGGAGTAAATGGGGGTTCTTTACAATGGAGATAGAACGTGTGAAAGGAGACTACAGTGGTATTTTAAGGCAATAAAAAGGATGGAGTTCTGAGATGGGAGGCTCTTTCTGTGTTTCCCACCTTCCTGACGGGGAGGAAACAGAAAAGACCTTGAAAAGGAATGTAAAGAGTGGTCCTCAATGCATAGGAGACCTGCAAACTGAAAATAAGGACAAAAAGGGCACATCCTTTTCTAGAAATGCGCTCACACAGGTGCACTCAAACCCTTTGTTCTGTTAGGGCACCCAGGCAGGGCAAAGGGTAACATTGAAAGGAGTCTACAATTCTCCATACACTGTCCCCATCTCCTACCAGCCATTCCCATTCATTGGCTGCGCTATAGAAAGGAGCTAAGACTGAGGAAGAGGGTGTCATGAAGGCTTCTTGTTGAAAAAAATCTGTTTTAGGAACATGTTGTTCTGAGTTGGGTTCAGTTCATGTAGTGCCCTAATTCTCCTCCCCGTCCCGATCTCTGTTGTGCAGGTGGCCAGGAATGATAGAATCAGACCCTGATCTGGAACAGTATTTCATCTTCGGTTCTCAACAAGAACCCCTGCCTGTGAGTTTGATCTTGCCTGACAACTTCTTTTCTTTCTGGAATGTGGGAATCAGATCCCCATAGAGCATTAGACTAGAAAAGAAGGTGCTTTCCTTAGGACTTAAAGACCCTCTTGCAAAGACAGGCATATATAAATAGGTATAGGGTCATACATAGTTAAGGGACACAAGCAGAAACACATACATAGGGTCATCTGTTGATAGAGACAAATACCCAAAGGTTTATCTAGAAATAGATACAATGTTCCTTATTATGACATGATTTTAATAATAAATTTGATAAATAAATGTATGCAGAATAGAAACTCTAAGAGCAAAGTAAGAGAAAAGTATAAGAAAATAGAAAGGAAAGACAGATTTCATAACAAATTCCCTTAAGAGATAGGGTGGGGCTCAAGTAGCATATGAAACCAGGTGTCCACTTCCCAGTGGCTTCCCAAACTCTCCTCCCTGCCCCAGTTTTTGTAGGCTAGGAGAACAGAATTAGGGGAAAGACATAGGGCTTTATCAGGAGCATCTCTCTGATTCCAGTCCAAATACCATGTGACGTTTTTTGGGGACATTGTTTCTCGAGCATGGATTCCTTCCAGCATGTTGAAGAACTTCCAGGATCTGTCCCTGGCACAGATTGAACCGGTGAGGACCTCTTGGGAGTCAAGGTAGAGGGAACCTCCTATTCTGTCTTTTATCTGTCAGTATCCTTGGGCTTCTTTGGAGTCTCCTGGGAGAAGTTTGGAGAGGGACAAGCCCCAGTTTGAATTTGCCTCTCAGATGTAAGCCTACATCAGGCCAGCAAGCCTCCGTCCCTTTAAGGTCCCTGACTATATTCTGTTGTTCCCAGTACATATGATTGTTTTGAGCTGAAAAGAAATTTAGAAGTCATCCAGAAGGATTAAGTGACCTGCCCTACCTCTCACAGGTAGTAAATTACAGAGCTTGGAAGTGAACTCAAGTCCCCTGACTTAAAATCCAGACCTCTTATTGAAATTACTTTGAAATAACTTTGGCAGGAGTGTGAGTGAAGGTCAGTACTGCCCAGTGCCAGCTGGGGTTACACCAGTTCTGAAGGTGAAAGTGGACTCTGGGAAATCAGGTATCTGGGCCTAAAGGAAACCAGAGCACAGACCTAAAATTTGTGGAATCAGCTCAGCCTCACCCAACAGAACACACCTGTCTGGATAGAATTTCCCTCATATCTATCTTAGAATGTTTAAGGGAAACTCCCCGTTTGTTGGCTGAAAATATCGCTGGGTGTGGGGGACTCTTAGCCTGGGAAAATGGGAAGCAAGAATAGCTTAGCATAACTAAGAGGCCTTTGTAGATTTTTCCGGGCTTGGCATATTGGAAATATCCTAGAATTTACTCCTTGTCATCACCATGAAATGTAGCCAACCCTTAATATTTAACTTTTTGCCATTCCAGAAAAAGATCAAGAACAAAGACTATAGCCAGAAGCTGGTGGCAGCCCTAGCGATGGCCCAAGAGGCCCAGAAGATCGATATTCAGGTAGAAGAATGTCTAGACCCCTTTGATCACTCCTCAGCTACCCCTCTCCCACAGCACAATCATGATCTGAAGACTTGTTACCCTCTTCCTCACTGATACCCCCTGCCCTGTTTAATCTGATTCCTTCCCCTGCCTGAGAAAGGTAGTCTCTCTCAGTCCTTCCTGTGCTAAGAAAACCCCAGCCCCTTTCTAGCCTCAAGTTTCACCCTTTCAAGGTCTAACCTTGCTCCCTCTTGCTGTCATTTCAGTTGTTCACTTTACATTGCTCCACCATTAGGAAGGATGAGCCACAGTTATTTCATCTCCCTCGGAAGTCACAGATAAAAAAGTATTAAAGTGAACCTATAATTAAAGCGAATCAATTGCAAATTGAACAAAAATAGATGAAATAGATGAAAAACCTAAGCAAAATCTCCAAAATCCAAACCCAGAAGGATCAAAGCTGGCTGCAGAGGGGAGAGGGCAGCTAATCGGCTTCTTTTTCCTCTCCCTGTTCCCATCTCTTCTCCTCCCCTCTTCCCTTTTTCTAGGATCGAGTTAGCTTGTTTGGTTTTCGCATCCGCTATAAGGCGGATGCAGAGAAGTCTGGCAGCAGTGAGGAGGAAGAAGGTAGGTGGGGAAGGTTGCGCTGGGGGCGAAATACGGGATGTCTCTTGTTGAGGGGAAGCTGTCTTCTGTTTTTTTGTTTCCCTCCAGCCACTTTAGTGCAGGACTCTCTGCATAGGGAAGAGTCAGCTTAATGAATGAGACTGATAGGAAAGAATGGAGAATTAGAGAAGAGAAGGGGGAGAAATAGGGGAATCAGGTTGGTGATTAGATCTGTGAAGAAGGAAAAGCACATGTCTAGAATTTTCTATATTTCAGAATGTAGCACAGAGGGAAAGGGAGGTGGAAGAAGCTATACACACTGTAGCTTTTAAAAAATGATCATTTGAAGTACCCTTCTCTTATCTATCCTAGACTTCCAAGAGGCTAGGAAGCCTCAAAAGGCTAAAAGCTCAAAATCTTGTATTTCAAAGGAAAAAGACAAGGTAAGATGTGCCTCACAAGTTAGTCTAAATATAAATCTCAGGGTTTCCTCTTAGTACACTCTCCAGGGTAAGCCTATTAAATTACACAAATTATAGCGCTGTCTGCTTGGTGTGGGCCATTTGCTCATCCTGTTCTCACCACAGAGCATTCCGGACAGGTTCATCTTCTAACCTTAAGGATCTTTGGATAAGCAGTGTCCACTTCTTTTACTCATTTAGTTATCCATGTCTAGGTGGTCCCTAAGAAGGGTGACTATTTCCAGGTTCCAGATGCTCTTTAGTTCTAAATTCCTAAAATTGTAGCTCATGAGCCCCCACCATTTATTTTAATTGACCAAGCTGCCATACTTGTCTCAAAGGAAAGTATTTGCTAAGATGACGTAACGAAAACATCCGCATCAGAACATTCCCTCATATACCACAAATATTTACCAGCATCGTGGGAAGATCAAATATACACAGAGTGCATAGGTAGAGATGTGTGCATGTAGGGCACCCATGTGGCCAAGGCCTTCACAGCTCTAGTACTGTGAGCCTAGATGTCCTCTCCTTTTTTGTCATCGTCCTCCTGCCGTTCCACCAAGCTGTAGTTTCTTTACTGCACAGGTCAGTCCTCTTGAGTTCCTTGGGCCTGTTCTTTTCTGTAGCTCAACCTCTAGCTGGCAGCACCAGGACTTCTGCTTAGATGACTCAACATACTCCCTGTTGGGTTGGCATCTCTTATGGACATGTAGCTCCACTCAAGTCATCATGACTTGTGGGAGCCTAATCTCCTCCCTGCAAAAGCAAGGACATTCACCTCTAAAGGGCTGGCTCCTTCTTCTGTAACTTGCTGTCTCTTTCTTGGGTTCACAGAGCTTACGTTCAGAGTTGTCTCCTGCCTCAACTAACTTCTTATAGTGTATGTGTATGTGTGAGTGTGTGTGTCTTGCTTTTTAAAGGGCCCCTGGAGAGCAGCCGGCCCTTCAGATGGTCAGGAACTGCTCTAGTCCATAACTGGAGAGCCATACACCTCCTAGAAGGGGAACAAAGTGCAAACCGCTGTGTATTTTAAGGTCTTAACTGCTCTTTTCTGTTACGTGCCCTATCCCTTTTATAAATTCATCAGTTAGGCTAGAAGGCTCAGGGATTCCTTGAACAAGATCCCTTGATAAATTAAAATTTGAAAATTCTTTCTTGAGTCTAACCTTAGTGCTATATATTATTTCCTTTGGCCATATCCCCAGTGAGTATAGAGAGTATCAGTCCCTCTTGTCTCCTCCATCCACATATGAAATTTTAAGACTTTTATAATGATAACAGTTGGTATTTACTCACTGGTTTCCTTTGGATTCTTTCTCTTTTCCAGGCAAACTAATTCAACAAATTCAGTTCAGTTAAGCAGACATTTACTCAGCGACATGTTAATGTGGAAGGTGCTATGATACGTGCTGGGGATGCAAAGATAAATACCACAAAGGCCCCGATCTTAATGACATTAAATTTTAATAGTAGGGAAAGACATGTACACAAACAATTTTGTTTTGGAGAGAGTGAGATGAGTAAAGGAAAAATCCAACATCCTATAAATAATATGAAGTTTTCTATTTGAGGTGTTATGAGTAGATCAAAGAGGACTGTATAAGAAGAAGATCATGTTCGTTGGCAAGGTTGGGTTAGGGTTAGGGAAGGCATTTTGAAGGAGATGGAACCTGACTTGGATATTGAAGAAAGAAAGGGATTTTAATAGAAAGAGGAGATGGGGGGAGAAAGGGTATGGGAGAAGAGCATGAATAAAAGTCCAGAGAGGAATGTCAATAGGGGATAGAGAAGAGTTCTGTTTAACTGGAACACAAATTATGTTAAGGTGGTGTAAGATAAAGATGGAAAGGTAAGTCAGAGCAAGGCCAGAGGATCTGGAATAGTAGGATCAGTCACCTAAGGGTTTTGAGTAGAGAAGTAATATCATAATGGTGCCTTGGTAACGTCTTGGGGGCAGAGACATGGAGAATGGATTGGAGATGGGAGAAATTTGAGGCAGGAAGATGTATTAGGAAGTTATTCTGAAAATTTAGATGATCTGAGATCCTACATTACGGTGGTTACTATGGGGGTAGAAAAGAAGGGATGGCTGTGAGAGATTTTTGGGGAGGTAGAATAAACAGTCCTTTGCAATTATCTGAATATATAAATTGAGGGAAAGGGAAGGATCAAAGATGATTCCAGGATGATGAGCTTGGGTGACTTGGAAGATGTTGATTCTAATGATAGAATTTAGGGAAGATAGCTTTGAGGGACAAGATGAATTCAGTACTGGACGTTTTGACTTAGAGGTGCTGGCATCCATATGGACATACCCAGGAGCAGGGGTGTGCTGCAGCCAAGAAACAATTGTTCAGTTTTCAGTGTGAGAATTTACGTTTCTTATATCAGCAAATGATACAAAACAGGACTTGGTTGATGGTTGTGTCGATTGTCTAGACTGAAGAAAGTGACGGATAAAATGTTAATACAGATTAAACTTAAAAGTATATCATGTGCACTTTTTTTCTTAGGAGAAGTGGTTGTTAAACACTTACCAGCTTATCCTCGATCAGCAGTGATTTGGAAATACTAAAGCATAGTACAAAGATGAAGGTGGAGATCTAGATTTCAGAGTTGTCTATATACATATGGTTAAAGTTTTGGGAATGAATGAGATCACCAGTGGGGAAAATGTAAGGAGAAAAAACAACAAAAAGACTAAGGATAACTTTTGGGGCATCCATGATTAAGGTTTGGGATAAAGATGAGCCATCAAAAGAAGTAAGAGAACTATGAAAGCTCAGCATCAGAGGCTATGGGGAGAGGGCTGTCAAGGAGAGCATGGTCTGTAATGGCAGATGCTTCAGGAAATTCAAAAAGGATTTATTGATAGAAGGAGAATTCTGATGTGTGAAGGCTGTTGATGATGGAGAGAACAGTTTAGTAGAGAGGTAAGAGAAGCAAAAATACAAGGAATTACGAGGATTTAAAGGAATGATATAGGAAGTGCAGAATTTGGCTACTGAAAGGGACTTTTCCTTTAAAGGTCCCACGTTTCCTTTAAAAGTTTAATTTCCCAATGCTTTAATCATGCTTAATGATTAAGTCATTAATCCTAATCAATATCCTTTCTAATTACGTACTTTCAATCTTCCCCCATGTCCATCACTTAATGGCTCTCAGTTTCCTCATCTGTAAAATAAGAAGGTTGTCCTAGATAGTCTCTAAATTCCTTTCCAGCTCTAGGTGTATGATTCTGAGATCTTAACATAAAGCCCTTAATTATCCAGGCCTGAGTATATTGAGAAGATGACCACACAACTCCTTTTTTTCTCCATACTATACAATGAATCAAATTTGACTCTCCTTTTCCACCAACTACTTTATCCAGGCCTGAGTATATTGGGAAGATTACCACACAACTCCTTTTTTTCTCCATACTATACAATGAATCAAATTTGACTCTCCTTTTCCACCAACTACTTTGGAGTGTCTCATTCATTAAAAACAAAATGTTGAGGCTTAGTTTCATTCTCATCTTTTATCTCCCTCCCCCAGGAACCCTGTTCAACTAATGGCAGTCCAATACACACCTCCAAGAAGAAACTCATACTAAAAGGTGAGAGGCTAGCTGGAAATAAGATGTGTTTGGGTCAGTAAGGGGATCCCCAGCTGGGATGGACGTAGGAACAGTAAAGGGATGCCCAGGTAGGAAGGAGCCCTAGTATCCCCTCACCAGGCTGTGACTCTCCCTTCTCTAGCTTTCTGCATCCCAATCTTGATTGCTGACTCAGCTCTAGAGCCTAGAATTGAAATAGACAGCAGGACTGGAAGACAAAAGAGCTAGAAAACCTCAGAGGGAAGGAGTTGGGTGTCACTCAGGAATATGAAGAGCCCTTCTTACTTTTGCATCCTTATTACAAAAACTTAGGTTGAAAGATCTTTCCTTTTCCTTAGCTAGATAAGACTTCCTGGAGGAGGCAGGCTTTGAGGAGCTATGTGAAGAGAAGTGAGAAGGGTGCAGGTGAAAAAGACATAAGTGGGTTCAGGTGAGGGTAGAGTAGCTGGATCAAAAGCAGGGAGTGCACATGGCACAGCCAACCTACCTTGAAGACAAATGCAATCAATTCCTATGTTGTCTTGGGGGGGACGGGACAGATGAGCAAGATGAGGCTCCCAGAAAGAAGAGAAGTAAGAAGCTGCCTTCGCAAGGCAGCGCCTCGGAGGGGAACAGAGGAAGCAGTGGGGATTCACAGCCTGACCAGCCAGGTATGAACCGAGACCCGGCCAAAGGTATACGAAGGTGTGCCGCTGAGGAGGGGGCATCTTCACTATTGTTACTACCACGGTTCATACTCCCCAGATTCTTTCCATTAATTTAGCATTAATTTAACTTTTAATTCCTCTAAAGAGATGGCAGTGCTCCAAAGGGGAGGGACTAAAACTTTAATAGAGGAGGAAACATCTCTTAGGTGACAATGCCTAATATATCCTTGCATATAGTAAGCACTGAATAAGTATTTGATTGATCAAGTTACCAGAGAATGAAGGAAGCTAGATCATTTCCCCTGGAAATTAGTGTAATAGGAACCCGGTATATAAGGAATTTGACTCAGAGAAGAGTGATTACAGACACAGCATTCTCTAACCGTTACTTCGTTTTCTATTTAGGCCTTAAGAAAAAATTTACAGCTCCCCAAAGAAAGACCACAGTGACCAAACTTCCTGGGAGAGGAGGGGATAAAGCTCCCCAAAACCAGCTCCCAGCACCCCAAAGTCCAGGAAAAAAGAGTGAACCCCAGGGGTCGATGTCCAAGAATCCTCTCCCTGAGAAGAAGGCCTCCAGTGAAGAAGTTAGAGAAGGGTTTAATCAAAAGGAGGAGGCTCCCACAGAAGAGGAGAATGAGCTCTCTTTGGTTTTATCTGAGGAATAGTTGCGTATAATTTCATCTCTTGTTCTTCCCTCCCTGCTCAGCCACTCCCTAACTTTTTTTTAGTGTGTTGGAGGTGAAGTGAAATCCTCTGGCAGATGTTATTGAAAAGTTTGTATTTGTTTAATGCTGTTTGTTTGAACTCAAATCTGAGCAATAATAAAGCCAGTCACTGATTTAACTACCTGGCCTTATCTTATCTGTGGCAGTAGACGTCTCATTTCCTTTCATTGGTCCTATCCCTATCCTGATTTTTGGTGAAAGTCCTACAAGAGCACTGGTGGTGATGGATGGATGGCAAGACATCCAAATCTTGTGACAAACACAAAAGTCTAAACGATTCTCTGTAAGATCAGGCTCACTGGGATGTGAACCTGGTCTTTGTGAGTGGAAAGCTGGGGTACCCTAGTGGGAGAGGATGGTTCCCACCTAGACTGGGTCATACACTTAATTTTCCTTTTTCCTTTTGCAGTCACCATAACTGTGGAATCAGTCCTGTCTTTCTTCCCTCCATTGCTACACATTCTATAGGGTATAATAACATAAGATAATATACAGTGGCAAGGTATTAAAAGGATACATAAAGAAAACTACCCCGTAGGGTTTAGGGTCCAATTAGAGAGGTCTCTTTAAGCCCTCCCAAGTTCTCATTCCTTAACCTTAGCTTAATCCATGATCCTTTAGGCCACAGCCCCATGTCAGTTCCCTGCTACTTTTAACTCCTAAAAAAAATCTCTGGAATTGTTGGTTGGACGTCTTGCTCTTTGTAACCATGGGGTTTTCTTGGTAAAGACTCTGCAGCGGTTTGCCATTTCCTTCTCCAGTGCATCCCCATTTTACAGATGAGGAACTGAGGGTTTAAGTGACTTACCCAGGGTCATATAGGTAGTAACTGCCAGAGGTTGGATTGGAATTCCCTTCTTCCCAAGTCCAGGCCAGTACTGTATTCACTGTGCCACCTGGCTCCCCTGCTCTGACATAGTGGTCTCTAAAAGTTTTTGAGGATGCATCACATCAGTTAAAAAAATGACCCCTTACAAATTAGATACAGGAGCTATTATAATAAGAGATATTGACCCTGGAGGGTAGCATTACACGTTACTCAATCCTCTCTGCTCTTTTCTCCCTTTCCAAGCAGGGGTGGAGCTTAATCTCTCAAGTCTTATCTCTTCCCCCACTTCTCTTCTAGTAGGTTGGAGAGTTAATTAGCCACACCCAATAACAACTCTTCTAGCTTAGAGACAATATAATGGCCCTCAAGTGCACTTGGTCCCCTTTTTTGGATATTTTATGGAATTTATATATCAGATGAAAAATGATTAACAGAATGTTGTGTGAGTTCTCTCATCCACTGGCCAGTGAGTTAGCACAGGAAACAGATGTAGGAAAAACTGCAGTTTCTTCCTTCAGAGTGAGACATGCTGCTGATAAACTTGAGATATGGGGTAACTCAGTAGATGTCATTTCTGTATTCCCCTCTCCAAAGCTACTGGAACCAGACAGGAACAAAAGGGAAGATTATTTCTTACTGAGCAGGTTGATCTCCACGTAGGTTTTTTTAACAAAAAAGAGGATCTTTATCCCTTGTTACAAAGGACAGAATGTGTCCCTGTTATCAGAGCCGTTTATATTCTGTACCCGAAGAAAACAAGACCTTTTTAATCATTTGTTAAACCCTACTGTGTACTTTTAAAGTTGTTGCTCAGTCCAGGTCTTGACCCCATTTGGGGTTTTCTTGGCAAAGATACTGGAGCGGTTTGCCATTTTCTTCTCCAGCTCATTTTACAGATGAGGAAACCAAGGCAAACAAGGTTAAGTGATTTGCTCAAGGTCACACAACTAGTAAGTTCTGAGGCTAGATTTGAACAAGTCTTCCTAACACCAGGCCCAACACTCTATCCAGTGTGCCACCTATATTCTTTATCAGATTGTGTTTGTCCTTCGTTGCCAAAGAAGACCATGCCATCAGAGAAATGATGACATGACTTGCACTTGACTTTGTTTTGAGTGAGGGAGGACTATGCAGGTCACCAGCCTCACTTCTCCTGCAGAGTCATCTGAATCCAATGACTTGATATTCCTCAGGATGACTGGAGATGACCCAGGATGCACTGGGAAACCTTGAGCCCTTTAGGCCAAGGTCTTTGCAGGCACTCACTTAGGGTGAGGCAACGCCCATTCATTGCAGAGGCCTGTTTAAGAAGGAGCCAGGGCATCTAGGTGGTGCAGTGGATAGAGCACCAGTGCAGGACTCAGGAGGATCTGAGTTCAAATATCACCTTGGACACTTAACATTCACTAGCTGTGTAACCTTGGGCAAGTCATTTAACCCCAGTTGCCTCATCCTGGGTCATCTCCAGTCATCCTGATGAATATCTGGTCACTGGATTCAGATGGCTCTGCAGGAGAAGTGAGGCTGGTGACCTGCACAGCCCTCCCTCACTCAAAACAAAGTCAAGTGCAAGTCATGTCTTTATCAGATAATATAAAGCAGAAAGGGATAATTTCCTTGAACTATCAAAGTCCTCCCAGTCCTCTTTTGTAGTCATAAAGCCATTAAGAGGGAAATTATGAAGAAGACACTTTGCTTTAAGGTCATCACGTAGAGGCAGCCTGGTGGCACAGTGGATAGAGCACTGGGCTGAGAATCTGGAAGATTCATCTTGAGTTGAAATCTAGTCTCAGAGAATTACAAGCTATGTCATCCTGAGCAAATCATTTAACCTAATTCACCTCAGTTCCTTATCTATAAAATAAGCTAGAGAAGGAAATGGCAAACCATTCCAGTATCTTTGCCAAGATAACCCAAAAAGGGATCCCAAAGAGTCAGATACGACTAAAACAATTCAACATCATATAATAAAAAAAAGGGGCACATACAGGGCAAAATGGAGTCCGTTATGTTCTCCCTAAAATCCACTTTCAGTTATCCTACTGGCTCAGAAGTTAAGAAAATTCCTAACATCCAGATAGGTTTGGCTTTGTCTGTAATTAAAATTTTGTGTATTTCCAGCTCTGGCTTCTTTATGTTGGAGAAAAAAATCAGGACACAGGCAATGCTTCAGTAAAAGAAGCAAGTAGAGTATGCCATAGTTCTGGTTACTGAACAGGCATGGGGTAGGGAAATTAGAGACAGAGTAGATAAACCTTTTGGAACCTTCCCCATCTTTGAAAAGGTGATTCCAAATGGCAGTTTCAACCTGAAACTTGTTCCAGGATACTTGCAAGAGGCCAGATACGCCACGCTGCACCTCAGCTCTTCCTTCAGTTCTGTCCAGCTTGGCTCATTAAGTCTTGGGTCTGCCTGGAGATTCCAGCTCCCCCAAGGCTTCTGCTATGTTATTCATTGGGTCCCCCATCCTCTGTCTACTAACTTACAGACTCTATGTATCTCTTTAAAAACTCCCTGGGAAAATGCTAAATTCCTCCTGATCGTGAGGTGAAGAAAGACATATTTTTGGGGAGAGCCAATGTGAGAATTTGTTTTGCTTGATCAAGGATTCTATTTACTTTCAGCACATTGGGTTTTTGGTTTTTTTGAGAAGATTGGGAATTAAGGGGGCTACCAAAATAGGGGGAAAAAAAGAAATGTAAGAAAAGAAGGCCACTGAAGCATTTTAAAATGTGCAGAAGAGAACAGAAGGAAAGTCAGGAGGAAATACAGACAAGCTTCAAAAAGAATATAGAGAATCTATTGTATTCCTGGAGGGATATTCAAATGCTTCTGGTGCAAATTTGTGAGTGCAAGTTCAAGCCCATTACTCTATTCTGCTTTGTATGTGGAAAAATGCTTGTCTTATTTGGTGTTTCTTAAGGTTAGAGTAAAGGAAATTTAATTTAGAAAGACAAACCAAAAATTCCTGAGCATTGCTCAAATCTACCTTCCAACTCTAAAAGCGTTATTGTTGAGTCATTTCAGTTGTGTCTGGCTCTCCGTGTTTGCCATTTCCTTCTCCAGCTCATTTTACAGATGAGAAACTGGGGCTTGCCTAGGGTCACACAGCTAGTGATTCTCCAAGTCTGGATTTGAACTGAGCTGCTCCTGACTCCAGGGCCACAACTCTATCCACTGCGCCACCCAGCTGCCACATAAGATCATTATAGTAATCCAAAATAATTGTCAGAATCGAGAAGGAATCTTGTCACTGTGAACTACAAATCCTATAATCACATCAGTTCTCAAATTCCTATCACATGGTGTTTGGAATTTTGCGATCCCTTACAAAATTGACTGCAGTGCACTTAACATCTGGACTTTGTGTGATTTTAAATTATATCAGCACTTAACAGAATAAAGATGATTAGCCCAGCATACCAGGGTGTTAGTGTTTGCAAATATTCCTCAATAATGTATACAGTAGACTAGCAGTTATTGATCCTGGACCTGTGATTTTTAAAAAAAAATTACTATTTCAATAATATTTCTTTTGTAATCCTTTATATTTTATTTTATGCATTTAAAAACATTATTCTAAGAACCATAGACTTTACCAAACTGTAGAGGGAGCCATGACACCAAAAAAACTCAAAAACCCTACAATAGACTCAGTACAATGCAGAGCATCATTTGACCAGCTGCTTCAGTAACTATAGATCTAAATGAAATGTAGGATTTGTTAGGAGCATTTCAGCAATAGAGTTGCTGTGTTTCAGCAGTACATGTATTTGTGTTATACATTGTTTGCATAACAGCAAACAAAATCCAAGTGATAGCATATGTATACCCTCAAAATAAAAAAAAAATGAAGTTATTTGCATATGACTAACAGAAAAAACTAAACTGGCCAACAAATTAATATAGTTACAGGGCATGCCATACGCAGAAAATAAGCATAAACCAGAGCAAAGAAATAATAAAACGTGTAAATGTACAGCAATTAACATGTGAATCAATAAACATGTCAGGTAGGGCTCATACTGCATAAGTAAATATTAGTATCTTCATCTGGCTATGCATGTAACCATTTCACCAAGTTCAATCTGGGACAACATTAGTCTGTCTCTGGTTGGATAGACCTGTGATCTGCTGGCCTCTCTGTCTATCCCAGTTCTGTTATGTAAGGGCTGGATCAATTCTCATCAGAATTATGGTCCTGCTTTCCTAAATCTGAACTTGCAGAGAACTCAGACCAACCAGAAGTGTTATGCTCAGTGAAGTATCACTATATCCTACGAGTCTTTATGACTGAAGCAATAATAGGCAGCAAAGGGGAGGAAGGAAATATACATTTATAGGAAGGGAATATACATTAATATAGCAGCTGTTATGTGCCAGACAGCGTTGTGAGTGCTTTACAAAACAAGCCTGGGAGGTAGGTATCCCCATTTTACAGTAGAGGAAATAGAGGTTAAGTGACTTACCCAAGGTCACACAGTAAGTGTCTGAGGTTAAATTTGAACTTAGGTCTTGACTCCAAATCTAGTGTTTACCTCTGCGTTCAGTCCTCTCTCCTTATCTGAATTAGTTGTTCTTCACTTGGGAATGTCTGTTTCTGAGCCACTGTCTTATATAGTCTTTGCATGACAGGAAAACAGTACTTTTCACTTAAGAGTCTGCTGAGTGGCCATTAGTCTCCACTCATTCAAATCTAATTGTCTAATTCATCTGTTGGTAATAAATGATTGTTGTGCATTGTCCATGCAGGCTCTTCTTCTCCTCCTTCCAGCCTTGGGGACATTTTGTAATTTGCCCAGTTTTTCCACACCTAAGTATGGAGTAGCTTAGTATCCTAAAAACACCAACACTTATCAGCAAAACATTCATTAAATTGAAAGTCTCAACCACAAACTTGGGCATCTTACATTGTCATTAATTTCTTTGAGTATTTTTTCTGGGCTGAAGTTATAAACCAGCCTTCTTCCCTTTGCCTTCTTTTTGAGTTGAGAGATATACATACTGGTTGTGAGTTTTTGCAGTCATTCCATCTTTATAGATTCTAAAATCCAAGTCAAGGTAGGCATGGATCTCACCCAAACACTACTAAATAAGATATAGCGTCAGCAGGCATCATTCTTGGTAGAGTTGCATGCATGTGTACTAGGAAAGGTCCTTTCCTTTTTTTTTTCCTCACCAATATCTCCACTACCTACCCCTCAGTTCTTTCCCAGTCATTCCACTGTGCTCTGCTGCATTCCCTGTCTTGACTGCGTGGAGAACCAATTCAACTCTACCCTATCCTCTTCCCTTGAGTACCATGCCCCATTTGTCCTAACACCAATCATGTGCCAAATCTTAACCCTGAATTACTATCCCCTCCTCATCTCTCATCACTCAAGCACATTTCCCTCCTTAGCTACCTCCTTCTTTACCCCAGTCTTAGATGAAGGACTTGGTCCTTCTCCTTATCAAGGTCGTCTCCTTCACAGACACCTTCGATCTTATCTGTCCCACCTTCTCCACAAGATTGTCCCCACTGCCAACCCCACTCATTTCTTCAGTCTTCCCAGATGTACTAGTTCCTTTCCTGCTGCCTACATATTTGTGTTTTCCCCATCCTTTAAAACCTCTAAGTCCAGTGGCACTTAGCTACTATAATCTAATTATCTCTCCTCCATTTTACATCTAAACTCTTTAAGAAAACTCTACAGTAGATGCCTCTCACTTTCTTCTGAACCCCGTGCACTCTGGTTTCAGCCGTATTATTTGGCTGAAACTGCTTTCTGCACCCTGACCAATGGTCTTTTAATGCCAAATCGAATTGCCTCTTTTTTTCTCAATCTACATCATTCTTGATTTTTTTTTTTTTTTTTTTTTTTTTGCTGCTCTTGACGTTGATAACCTTTTTCTCTAGACAATGTCTTTGGCTTTGCCAAAAACGTTCTTTTGAGGCAGAGGTAAGCCTGATACCAGGACCCTGTTAATTGATATTCAAAAGATGATAGCTTTGTCATATTTCAGGAAAACTAAGCCCAATTTGCATAACGAAAGGAGTTAGGATATTGTTCCCCACTATAGCAAGGTAGTCAGATAACTAGTGACGTGGAGGTCCGTAGATGACTGCAACAAGGATATAGATAGAATGCAGTAATTTTAAAGGAGAGTTGGTGGCTGAGTGATGGTAGCAAAGAGAAGACATGGGAGTAGCAGTGAGAGCAAGGAGTTCTAGGCCTGTGTGTCAAGGGTTTAGGGATGCGTTTAACACTGCTTTTTTTTAGGATTAAATGAGACACTCATCAGTCTGTTAACCACCAAAGGAGATTTGTTTACCTTATCCTAACATCACAAAGATGTGCAATAAGACTATAGTGACGTTTAGCTACTATAGACGCAGCCCACTTCCTTTCCATGTGGAAAAGCATCTGGTCAGCAGGCAGGGTGTGGTGGCTGGCGTGGTCTTCAGACATCCACCAAGTTGGAGAGTCATTAATTCCACAGGGTTGGGATTTTTTATGTCCTTTTTGTGTAGAGTCAGTCATGCCTAATTCTTCATAACCCCAGTGGGGTTTTCTTGGCTGGGATACTGGAATGGTTTAAACTGAGTCAAACAGGGTTGAGTGACTTGTCCAGGGTCCCACAGCTAGTAAGTGTTTAAGGTCACGTTTACACTCAGCTCCTCCTGATTCCAGGACTGGGGTTCTATTTGTGCCACCTCACGGCCCCCTTAGGTGAATAGTGAACTGTGTCAAGGGAGCTTTGTCATCATTTAGGCAAAACTAATCCCTCTTGCATCCCATTGTGGAAGGAAGAGGTAATCCTGGTAGACCTTGGTCCTGTCACATACCTCCTTCCTCTCTTTTTTGTGTTTCCACTTCTTTTCTTTTCACTCTCTTCTTAACTCTCTACAGTATGGCTTCCAAACTTTTCAACTGAAATTGCTCTCTCCAAAGGTACCAAAAATCTCTTAATTGCCAAATCTGCTGGACTTTAATCAATTCTCATCCTTCTTGACCTAGCTATACTTTCTTCTCCTTGATACTTCTCTCTGGGTTTTTTGTTGGCATGCCCATTATCTCCTCTCCCTTGGTTTCCCACCTACCCATCTGGCCGCTCCTTCTCAGTCTCCTTTGCTAGAATGTCACCCAGGTGAGGCCAAACCATTGTCCTCCCTCTATAACATTTTTCTTGGTGATCTCAGTGGCTTCCGTGGTTTCAATTATCACCTTTTCGAGGATGATTCTCAGATCTATTTATCCAGCCCTAACCTCTTTCCGGATACCCAGTCTCTCATTTCCAACTGCTTATTAGACATCTCAACCTGGATGTCCCATAGATATCTTAAACTCAAGATGCCCAAAACTGAACTCTTTTATTTTCCATCCCAAACTTTCGCTGCATTCAAGATTCCCTATTACTGTTACTTTTTTTCAGCTTTAAAAAAATTTTTACATAAGGTTTTGAGTTCCGAATTCTATCCCACCTTCCCTCCTTCCCCGAGATGGTAAACAATCAGATTAGGTTATACATGTGCTATTATGTAAAACATTTCCATATTAGTCATTTTGTACAAGAAGACTCTAATAAGAGAAAAATGAAAGTGAAAAATAGCATGCTTCAATCCGTATAAAATCAATATCCATTCTTTGAAGGTGGATAATATGCTTCATCATTATTCTTTTGGGATTGTCTTGGATCACTGTATTGTTGAGAAGAGCTAAGTGTATCAAAGCTGGTCATTGCACAATGTTGCTGTTACTGTGTACAATGTTCTGCTGGTTCCACTCACTTTGCTATGCATTAGTTCATGCTAAGTCTTTCCAGGTTTTTCTGAAATCATCCTGCTTGTAACTTCTTATAGCACAATAATATTATTACAATCCTATTATCACAGCTTGTTCAGTCATCCTCAAACTGATGGCATCCCTTTGAGTTCTAATTCTTAGCTTAACACCACAAAAAGAACTGCTATAAATATTTTTGTAGAAATAAGTCCTTCCCCCCACCTTTTTTTTTTTATGTCTTTGGGATCTAGATCTATCAGTGCTATTGCTGGATCAAAGGGTATGCAGTTTTATAGTCCTTTGGGCATAGTTTCAAATTGTTCTCCAGAATGGTCAAGTAGGTTCATAACTGCATTAGTGTCCCAGTTTTTCCACATCCCTTACAACTTGCAACATTTTCTTTTTTTGCACTATTAGCCACTCTAATAGGTGTGAGGTGATACTTCAGAGTTGCTTTAATTTGCATTGATCAGTAGTGATTTAGGGCATTTTTCCATATGACTACAGATAGCTTTGATTTGTCTGAAAACTGCCTGTTCCTTTGACCATTATCAGTTGGGGAATGACCTGCAGTTTTATATATTTGATTAAGTTCTCTATACATTTGAGAAATGAGGCCTTTATCAGAGATACTTGTTGCAAAAGAAATACCTATAAAACCTACAAAGAAAAGCCTCTAATTTTGGTTTTGTTTGTGCAAATACTAATTTTATATAATCAAATTTGTTTTACATTTGGTAATGCTCTCTATATCTCCTTTGGTCCTCCATTATTTCCTTATCCACAAATCCAACAGATTAACTCCTCCATGCTCTCTTAATTTGCTTATGGTATCACCCTTTATGTATAAATCATGTACCCATTTTGACTTTATCTGGGTATATGGTGTGAGACGTTGGTCTATACCTAGTTTCTGCCATACTATTCTCCAGTTTTCCCAGCAGTTTTTGTCAAATATTTTTTGTTCCAAAAGCTTGGATCTTTGGGCTTATCATATACTAGATTACCATGGTCATTTACTATAATGTAATTTGTACCTAATCTATTCCACTGATCCGCCATTCTAATTCTTAGCTAGTATCAAATTGTATTGATTATTACTGCTTTATAATACAGTGCTGGTATGGTTAGACCATCTTTCATATTTTTTTTAATCAATTCCTTGATATCCTTGAACTTTTGTTCTTCCAGATGAATTTTATTATTTTTTTTCTGTCTCTAGAAATACTTTTTTGAGAATTTGATATGGCACTGACTGAATAAGTAGATTAATTTAGGTAGAATTGTCATTTTTATTGTATTGGCTTAGCCTACCCATGAGTAAAAAAACTTTCCAGTTGTTTAAATATGGCTTCATGTGAACTGTTTTTATACTTGTGTTTTTATAGTTCTTGGGTTTGTCTCAGCAGGTAGATTCCAAAGTATTTTATATTGTCTACAATTATTTTAAATGGAATTTCTCTGTTTCTTGCTAGAAGATTTGTTGGTTATATGGAAATGCTAATGCTTTATGTGGGTTTATTTTGTATCCTGCAACATTGCTAAAGTTGTTAATAATTTCAAATAGTTTTTTAGTTCATCCTCTAGGATTTTCTAAGTATAGCATATCATTTGCAAAGAGTGATAGTTTTGTTTTTTCATTGCCTATTTTTAGTTCCTTTAATTTCTTCTTCTTCTCTTATTGCTTTGGCTAACATTTTTAGTGCAATATTAAATAATAGAGGTGATAATAGGCATGCCTTGCTTCACTGTGATCACATTGGGAAGGCTTCTGGCTTATCCCCATTACAGATAATGGTAAGGTAAGCTCTATTTATTCCTGTGCTCTCAAGTTTTTTTTTTAATAGGAATAGGTGCTATATTTTGTCAAAGGCTTTTTCTGTGTCTATTGAGATAATTATATGATTTTTGTTGGTTTCGTTATTGTTCTGGTCAATGATGCAGATAGTATTCCTTATATTAAACTAATACGTACCATTACTGGTATAAATCCTACCTGGTCATAACACATGATCCCTATGATAGATTGCTGTAATCTCCTTCAGGAGTCATATCTCTACGGGCAATGACAAACCAGATTAAGAGTGACTGGAATGTTAAAATCATATCATACAACAGCTACAGGAACTAATGTGTTTTGCCCAGGGAAGAAAAGATGACGTGGATTCTGAGTAGGTCCAAAGGGCAGAATTAAGACCCACAGGAAGTTACGAGGAAGCAGATTTTGGGTCAGAAGATTTAATTAGAACTGCTCCCCAATGGAACAGGTTATGCCTAAATAATACAGCACATTGTCCCATTCACTTAGTACTAAAAAAGAAACTGAAATAGGGTAAAAGATTTCTGAACTAAGTGGAAGACTGGAAAGACAATTTCTGAGATTCCTCCAAATGGAAAGATTCAATTATTTTATACCTTCAGTGAGAATTATAAATATGACTAATGATAAGAAATGAAAGGATTGAAGAACGAGAGAGATTATCCTTGGAGAAGATGGATACCTCATTACAGACAGGAGGGCTTCAGAATAAGCTGACTTCTAAGAGGGCTGCCTTTGAGCACCACCCATCTAGGTGGTTTGTAAAGGAAAATTCCACAAGACTCCATTTGCCTCCAAATATCATCTCTGCAACCTAATCAATATAGTCTGTCATAGTGCCTCTCCTTGTCTTCCTACTCGGCTTAAAACTACTCAAATTTAATAAGTTTCTAAGCACTTGGTGATGAAGAACTCCTTAACGTCATTTAATCAACAGTTAGTAATCAGTGCATAAGACACTGCCCCAGAATTCTCTACAGAATCCTAAGGAAAAAGGTTCCTTCTACCCAGCAGCATAAACCTTACAAGTCATAAATACTCCCAGAGACCAATTTTGATTTCCAACAACCTTTATTAATCTAACAAGCACCAAAAAATGCACAAAAAGGCTGGGAGAGAAAATATCTCTGCAAACATGGGGAAATAAAGGTTCTTTTTGAATAGAAACATAATATACCTCTTCAAAAGTAGGGACTCTCCTCTCCCAAATTATTGTGTGAGGGAACTTAAATCTCAAAATAGGTGAGACAAACTCAGCTGAAATATACATTAGGAAGAGTATGAAAGTCATGGTTTCTCCAATCCAAAAATCACAGAGAGGAAAGAAAACGTAAGATAAAATTGGGAGAGGAGGAAGATGGGTAAAAATTCCTCCTTTATGTTTACTCAGTGACTGGGATCTCTTTGGACACCATTTTTTATATTCCAATTGGCCATACTGATGACTGGACAATCATCTTGAAGAAGGTACAGTGTGGTCTCAAAAATCCTAGGAAGATGACAAGGAAAGGAAACCATAAAATAAAAAGACAAGCAGATAAGATAACTCCATCTTCTTCTATATCACAGTTCTATGGCAGCCCTCCTCCTCAACGCACAACCCTGACTCCAAAGATCCAAATATAATGTGAGGACTTTTAATTTTTATCCTACTGTCTCTAAAATATGTTATATACGACCTGAAGACCTCCCATCTGTTGTCACCCAAGAAAAAGCAATCCCCCATTGTCTGTTTCCCTTGCTCTCATAGCTACTCTTAGGTATACTCACATCACCACCTACCTCTGCAGAGTCAAGGAGGTCTCGCTGGTGTTTGAAGGAAGAATGAGAAGAGAGAGAGCTTGGATGCTGCAAAGAGTAGGGTTAAAAGTTGGAAGGGTATCGTTCCCACTCCTACAACTTTACATTATATAGACAACTCATTCTTTGCCTGTTCTAGCTATAAAGGGAACCAATAGCTCCTGCCAGTTAATTGGAAGGGGGAAGACCTTTGCCTTCTCTGAGTGAGCCTCCTAAAGTTTATCCTGAGTCAGAGAGGCTCTCCCTTATCCCAGAGAGAAGGACTTCTCACAAAAGGTTTTCAGGGATGGAGATATTCCAGACTTTCTTATTATTCATTTTTATGTTTTCAGACTTCCAACTTATACCCCTTCCAGCTCTCTTTAGGGAAGAAGACTTCTGATTGGTCAGAGGACAGGGATTGAAAGCCCACCTCTGATGCTTACTACTTGTGTGAAATGGGGCAATCCATCTAACCACCCTGGCATTCAATTTTCTCATCCATAAAAATTATTGGTTGGATTATATTGCTTCTGAGGTTGCTTCAAATAAGGAATCTATGATTATTCCTCCTGAATTCCACCTAACTCCTTTCTCCTTCTTAAAGTAATTAGGGAAGGAAAAAGGCATGGGAGGAAGTGAGAAGCCTAGGGTATAAGTGAGCTGAGTGGTCTGGGACTGGGAGAGGTGAGGAAGGGAAGAAGAATGTTGGAATGTGTTAGGCAAAGAGACTGTTACCAGAGGCAGAGAGGAATGACTGCTCCAATTCCCTCCACTCACCCAAGTACACTTACTAAACAGGTGAAAACCACTCCAGAACATTTAATTGGCCTCTTCATTCTCTTCCCCGTCCCTCTCCCAACTTTCTCAAATTCCCAAAGCAGCACTCAGGTACTGGGTTGGGGGATTGGGGTGGGGGGGAATGTATTCATAGACTGTAAGAAAGATATAGAATAAGTTTATTTTCTTTCTTTCCCACGCCTACCTTATCCATGTCTTCCCATTTCCCTGCTTCCTCTTCATTTGACTCTTCTATTACTGTTTCATCCTCCTCCTCCTCCATAAGACTGAGTCTGATGGAGGTTACACAAAAGGGTAAGATATGAAGAAAGTTCTTTCACAATGAGAAGATAAAATGTTTGAATACGGTAGTAAGGGAGATACTAACCGGATTAGCTGATTGCCCAGACCAGGTCCATAGTGGCTATGTTCAGAGTGGTGGAAATCCTCTGGGCATGAGTGTTTGGGCTTCTGGGAGCCAAAGCGAATCTGGCTATATGGACAGAGATATGGAAGGAATTAATTTTACTAAAAAACATTTATTAAGCACTTGTGCGCAATGAACTATTTTAGACAATGAGGATAAAACAAAAGAAAATGTCTTAATCCCTACTTCAAGGAGGGACAAGATATCTATATAAATAACCATTATACAAATTAAAATGTGATGTGTGACTATAAGATGTCAAATAAGAGTAATGAAGGACAAGAGAATCACTTTTAGCATGCCCTGTATGCTTCTTGGAGAAGGCGATGATGATATCTGTTCTGAGTCTTAAAGGAAGAAAAAGATTTCAAAGATTTCTATTTAGTAAAAAGCCAGTCAACAAGTATTTATTTAAACATGTGATTTGCGCCAACACGTAAACAGCCATGTACAAATAAGACGGGATAAACTGGAGATAATTAACAGTTTCTGGAAAGCACTAGCTTTCTCAACCTCTCTTAATAGGAATTGAGAAATGCTTCCTGTGGAAAGAAGGAATTTAGGTAAGAACTGAAGGAAACCAGGGAAGTGTGGAGAGAGAAGAGTTCTAGGCACAGGGGACAGCAAATAACAATGCCTTAATTCAAGGAAAAGCAAGGAGGCCAGTGTCTCTGGGTCACTGAATATGTGAAGGGGTATGGAGTTAAAAGGCTGAAAAAGGTAGGAATGGATTAGGTTATAGAAAGGTTTTAATAAACAAATTTAGGATTTTATATCTATATTAGCAGAATTAGGGAACCAGTAAAGCTGAATGAATAGGGGTGACGTGGTCAAACTTGGGTTTTAGGAAGATCACATCACTTTGACATCTGTTTGGAGGATGGCCTGGATGGCCTTATTCTATATCTTTCTTACAATCTATGAAAGAGATGTGACTAACAGGCTACTATAATAGTCCAGGAGGTGAGGTGAAGGCATGCAGCAGAGTAGCAAATGACTGGAAAGAGAAGGACACATAGGAGAAACGTGAAGAAGAAAGCAAAGGACTTGGCAATGGATTAAATATTGGGATTAGTGTGAATGATGAGTTGAGGATGACAATTAGGGTTATAAGCCTGGGTAACTAGGTAGAATGGCAGAGCCCTTGACAGAAATAGTAAAGTTGGGAAGAGAGGGTTTTAGAAGGAAAAAGATAACGATTTCTGTTTTGGAAACAATGAGTTCAATATGCCTGTGGGACACCCAGTTTGAGATGAAAGACCGATGGTGAAGAGGCTAGGACTGGATAAATAAATTGAAGAATTTTCTGCAGGGTGAAAAGGTATAGAAAGAGAAGAGGAGAGGGCCCAGCACAGAGCTGCGGTGGGGATCCTACAGCTAAAAACATGTCCTGGATAAAAAGCTTACGAAAAGACAGACCCATATGTACAAAAATATTTAATGCAGCTCTTTTTGTGGTAGCAAAAAATTGGAAACAGAGGGGCTGCCTATCAATTGGGAATGGCTGAATAAGTTGTGGTTAATGATTGTGATGGAACACTATAAGAGATGACAAAACTGATGGCTTTTTTCAGAAAGACCTGGAAAGACTTCTATAAACTGATACAAAGTAAAGTTACTAGAACCAGGAGAACAATGCACAAAGTAATAGCAATACTATAAGGATAAAATAACTGTGAAAGACTTAGCAACATAATGATCTGATTAATACAGTGATCTATGAAAACTTCAAAGGACACATGATGAAAAATGCTATGTACCTCCACATAGAGAACTGAAGAACTCAAAGTGCAAGAGCGAAGCATATTGTTTCCTCTTTATTTTTCTTGCTTTTTGTTTTCACAAACCAACACAGATGCATGGACACAAGAGAAGGCAAGAGACTGGAGAGTAGTGTTAGTTTGTCTAGAAGACAGAGCACACTAAAAAAACACATAATAATGTGATAGACTGAAAGATAGATTGAAGTTAAACTTTGAATGACCATGAATTTTAGGCAAAAGAGACTGTATTCTGCAGCTGCAATAGTAAAGTTACTTTGAAAGGATCAGTATAGGGAGGGGATTCTGCGAAGATGGCAGAGTCGGTCAGAATTCCAAGTTCTTCAGATTTCCTTCACAAACATGACAAAATAGCATCTCAGGGTGAACACAGAGAAGCAAAACTAAACAAAAGCTGGAGAAGAGCAGTGGTTCTCCCGGGACAAGTGGAGAAGACCCAAGGAAAGACGCCAGGGCAGAGATCGGGCCTGACTGAAATGCAAACAGTGCCAGGCTATCTCTTCCAAAACAACTAACAACAAGCCCTGATTGGGGGGGAGGGGGTGCGCAGCTGGGTTGGGGTGTAGCCTCAGCTTTAGCCACAGGAGTTTTCACCCTACAGACAGTACGTGGGCTCAGATATTTGGGCAGGGGAAGATTATAAGAGCCTCTGCTTCAGTGGGATGCCAGGCTACAGTTGAGTACAGAAGCAGTGGGACAGACACTGCTAGCTATGGGCACTTACAGAAAAGCTGAGTTTTTGGTTTCAGTTCCAGGCTGAAGGGAAAAACTGAAGGTTACAGCCACTGGAGGGCCCTCAGGGAGCAAGAGCATTTCCAGCTCAGTACGCTTGGGGACCCCAGCCCTGGCTCGGAGGAGGAAAGGACTACAGAGATTGGGCCTTGGACAAAGCTCCAAAAATAAGAAGGACCTAAGGCCAGAGGCACCATCCCCCATACAACAGAAAAAGAGGTGATTATAACAGCAAACTGCTAAAAATAAATAAAATGAGAACGCAAAGGAGAAAGAATGCAACCACAGGCAACTACTATGGGAATAGAGAAAACCAGAGTTCATTTCCAGAGGAGAATAGATACAGAAACAAAAAAAAAGCCTCTCCTACCTCAAAGAGTAATGTCAAATAGTCATCTGCCCAAAAAGAGTTCTTGGAAGAACTTAAAAAGATCTTTAAAAATTAAATGAGAGATTGAGGAAAAATTTAAAAAAAAATAAGAACAATCCAAGAAAACCAAGAAAATTATGGAAAGAAAAGGAGATCAAGAAAACAACTCTTTGAAAACTAGAATTGGGCAAGGGGAGGCAAATGACATTATAAGATATCAAGAAATAATAAAACAAAATAAAGAAATGAAAAAATAGAAGAGAATGTAAAACATCTCAAGAAAAACCACAAATCCAGAGAAAAGATCAAGAGGAGAGCACATAAGAATAAATATAAAAAAAAAATCAAAAAAAGAATCTTGATATAATAACAAGAAGTAATTAAAGGAAATTGCCCTGATGTTTTAGAACAACAGGGGAAAGCAGAAATAGGAAAACTCCACCTATCACTACTTGAAAAAGATCCCAGCATGAAAACCTACAGGAATATCATTAGCGAAATTCCAAAACCCCCAGATGAAGGAGAAAATATGAAAAAAAAAACACAATTCAAATACTTCACAATCACAATTACAACTACACAAGCCCTAGCAGCTGCTACACTAAAAGATCACAGGTCTTGGAATACAAGAGCAGAAGGACTGGAGTTCTGGCCAAAAATAACTTATAATAAATAGCAATCAATAATAATAGCAAAGTTAAGTAGAATCCTTGGCCATTTAATGAACTGACAGACTTTCAGGAGTCTGTTGCAGAAAGATCAGAACTTAATAGAATACAAGATCGAAGAGAAATAAGGTAAACATCCAAGACCCATCACATGATGATTTCATAAGGACAAACTGTCTACTTTTTATACATCAAAATGGAAACTGTATGCTTAAGATCACCATTAATAATTGGTAAGTTTGAAAGAAAGACAGGGAAAGAGCTGAGCATGGTACAGCAATTCTAAAAAGCAGAATTGTGTAGGAAAAGGTAAAAAGAACAATTCTCTCATACAAATGAAGCACTAGATGAAGAACTGATACAGAGGAATCATGTGATTATATTAAAATAAATGCAGAAAAAAACATTTCATAAAGTATAACAGTCATTTCTATTAAAAACACTTGAAAGTGCAGGCATAAATGAACTTTTCCTTAGGTTGATAAGAAGCATTCACCTAGAACCAACAGCACGCATTATTTGTAATGGGGATACTAGAAACCTTCCCAGTAAGATCAGGTATGAAACAAGGATGCCCACGGTCACCAATATTACTCAGTATTGTATTGGAAATGCTAGCAATAGCAATAAGAAAATGAAATAGAAGACATTAGAATAGAGAATGAAGTAATAAAACTATGTCTTTTTGAATATGATATGATGATATGCTTGGAAAATCCTAAAGACTCAACTAAACTCAACTAAAATGTTAATTAAATAATTGGTAATTTCTGCAAAGTGGCAGGATATAAAGTAAACCCACGTAAATTATCAGCATTCCTCTATATTACCGACAGGATTCTTCAGGAAGAGATAGTTAAAAATAACTCTAGACAATATAAAATACCTGGGAATGTACCCACCAAAACAAACTCACAATCTACATGAACCATAAAAAAAAACATTGTATACAAATAAAATCAGATTTAAATAAATGGAGAAATATTCATTCTTCATGGGAAAGTAGGGTCAATATAATAAAAATGACAATTTTATCAAACTGAATCTACATATTCAATGCCATCCCAATTAATACAAAAAAAATTATTTTATTGAGCTAGAAGAAATAATAAAATTCATTTGGAAGAACAAAAGACCAAGAATATCAAAGGAAGTAGTGGGGAAAAAAGTAAAGGAAGAAGGCTTAGCAGTATCGGATTTTAAACTATAAGCAGTAATTATCGGAAATGTCTGGTACTGGCTAAGAAATAGAAAGGTAGATCAGTGGAACAGACATAAAATCTACAGTGGCAAACACATAGTTACTCAGTGTTTGACAAATGCAAACATTTAAGTTTGGGGGATAAGAATTCATTATGTGGTAAAAATTGTTGGGAAAGCTCTAAAGCAGTCGAACAGAAATTGGGCATAGACTGATACTTTACAGTATTTACCCAAGATAAGGTCAAACGATACATGTCCTAGACATAGAGGGAGCAATTTACAAGAAAATTTAAAGAACATGGAACATATTATCTATCAGATTTATGGAGAGGTGAACAATTTGTGAACAAACAAGAGATAAAGAATGTTGTGAGATGTAAAATGGATAATTTTGATTAAATTTAGAAGTTTTTGCACAAATAAAATAAATGCAGCCACGATCAGATGGAAAGCAGAAAACTGGGGAAAAAATTTTATAGACAGTTCCTCAGTTATTAGTTTCTTATATCTCAAACATATAAAGAACTTTGTCAAATCTGTAAGAATTATTCCTTCCGGAGTGAGAGCAGCTACTCACCTGAGCTCTGAGACAAATTTCTCCAGGTACCTCTGAAAGGAGAATCTGACCAAATTTTGGAGGTGCAGAATCGAGTGGGAGACAGACGGTGACAGATTCGGAGCTCAGGTGGGGCTGGAAGGTCCACGGGAAGGATCTGATCCGCGGGGGTGAGCCCACAGCGCACAGCGCAGCGTGGCCAGCGCAGCACGGCCAGTGCAGCGGAGCGGAGGAGATCCGAGAAACCTGAGTGGCGGGTGGAACCAGAGGAGCGGCACCCGGGGCGGGAGACAAGCCCAACCGAGTCAGTGAGAGCCTCGGAGCGCCCGATATCAGCGCAGCAGCTCCTGGGACCTTCAGCCCGAAGATCATACTCCGGTGAGTCACTTACTTGAACTTCCGGGAGCCAGGATGGCGGTGTAATCAGCTAATGCTCGCTCCTTCCCCCTTGATGACCGTGAAAGAACCATAAAATATCTCCCCAGAAAAATCCCAGATCAGTAGAATTAGAAGAAGGAGACCAATAGTCTCATAACACCTGAGACGAGGAAAATAGCTAAGGGGGATTCCTCATAGGGTGGCAGAGGCAAATCGGAAGGACAGAGGACCCAGGGCAGGGAAAATTCGCACTAGGACCCAGGCAAGCCTCAGCACCAGGAGAGGAGCCCCAGGAGGGTTGGGAACACGCATTAGCATCTAGGCGTGCCTCAGCTGTCCAGGGGAATCAGAAAGACAATAGGGCAGCTGGGATTACCAGCCCCTGAGCTGACTTTGCCTCAATTCATCTGAGATCTCCTGGGACCAGACCACACCCCCACACTTAACAAGCTAAACCCAGGGCTGATCAGGGAAACACCAAACAAATACCTGCTTTTAGCTTTTTCACACATCAGCTCACCAAAAAGTTCTCCAGCTTCTGACTGAGAGAACCAGAAGCCACAACACTCAATCAAAATCATGAATAGGAAAAAGAAGAGGGCCGAAAGAACCATAGAATCTTTCTATGGGGATAAGGACCAAAACACAAGCCCCAAAGAGGTCACAGCTGAGACTGTACTTCCATCTGAAACTTCAGAAGGGACTATGAACTACTCGCAAGTACAAGCAGCTCTCCTGGAACAGCTGAAGAAGGAAATAGAAGATAAACTGGCCAATGATTTTAAAATTATTAAGAAAGAATTCACTGATGAGAACATCTCCCTGAAAAGGAAAATTGAACAAATGGAAAAAGAAGTTCAAAAATTAACTGGAGAAAATAAATTCCTGAAAGGCCAAATGGAAAAGGAAGTACAAAAATTAGCTGGAGAAAATAAATTCCTGAAAGGCCAAATGGAAAAGGAAGTACAAAAATTAACTGGAGAAAATAGCTTATTAAAAGGAAAAATTGGGCAGATGGAAAAAGAGATACAAAAGTTAACAGAAGAAAACAATGTGATGAAGATTAGAATTGGGCAAGTAGAAACTAACGACTCAATGAGACAACAAGAATCAGTCAAACAAAATCTAAAGAATGAAAAGATAGAAGAAAATGTAAAATATCTAATTGGAAAAACAACTGACCTGGAAAATAGATCCAGAAGGGAAAACTTAAGAATTATTGGCCTGCCAGAAACCCAGGATGGAGAAAAGAGCCTGGACAATATCTTCCAGGAAATCATCAAGGAAAACTGCCCAGAAGTACTAGATTCAGAGGGCAAAATAGTCATCGAAAGAATCCACCGTTCCCCTCCTGAAAGAGACCCCAAACTCAAAACCCCAAGAAATATAGTTGCCAAATTCCAGAGCTATCAAGTGAAGGAAAAAATATTACAAGCAGCAGAAAGAAACAATTTAAATATCAAGGGGATACAATCAGGATTACACAGGACCTTGCAGTTTCTACATTAAAAGTCGAAAGAATTGGAACCCAATATTCCGTAAGGCAAAGGAGCTGGGACTGCAACCAAGGATCAACTACCCAGCAAAGTTCAGCATAACATTTCAGGCAAGGAGAAAGTCATTCAACGAAGTAAGGGATTTCCAGAGTTTCCTGACCAAAACACCAGAACTTAATAGACAATTCGATCTTCAAATGCAGGTCTCAAGAGAATCATAAAAAGGTAAACAGTGTGGGGGGGGGGGAACAACTTGCTACTCAATGAGGGCAAGTTGTTCACCTCCCTATAAGGGAAGATGTTATCTGTTTATCTCAAGAACTGTGCGTCTATTAAGAAATATAAAAGGGATAAGCATAGGGGGAACGGATATAAAGTAAATGATATCATGATAAAAAATGTGATTTAAGTATGAGAAGGGAGTGTAATAGGAGGTGTGAAAAGGAGGAAGCAGGAAATGGCAAATTACATCACAAGAAGAAGTACAAAATCATAGTAGAGGGAAAGAGGGGAGGGAGATGAGCATTATGTGAGAGGTACTCTCATCGGATTTGTTTAAAGGACGGAACAATAAACTTAAGTAGAAAATCCTAACTAGCTCTATAAGCAGTGGGAGGGGAAGAGGGAAGAAAGGGGAGGGAGGCAAAAGGGAGGGAAGAAGCAATAAGAGTAAAGGGGAGTAAAAGGGAGGGGGGCTAAAAGAAAGAGGGGAAGGCGGCAAGAGGAGGTGGTGAAAAGTAAATACTAGTGAGGAGGGGAAGGGAGACAGCAGAGCTAAAAGCACAAATGGTGGGAAAGAAGATGGAGGGAAATACACAGATTGTAATCATAACTGTGAATGTGAATGGAATGAATTCTCCCATAAAACGGAGACGGATAGCAGAATGGATTAAAAGCCATAATCCAACAATATGCTGCTTACAAGAAACACATTTGAAACGGGGGGATACACATAGGTTAAAGGTTAAAGGATGGAACAGAATATATTGTGCTTCAGCTGATGTAAAAAAGGCAGGAGTAGCAATCCTAATCTCAGACAAAGCAAAAGCAGAAATAGATCTAATCAAAAGGGATAAGGATGGAAACTATATCCTGCTAAAAGGCACCATAGACAATGAAGCAATATCATTACTAAACATGTATGCTCCAAGTGGTATAGCATCCAGATTCTTAGAGGAGAGATTGAGGGAGTTGAAGGAAGAAATTGACAGCAAAACTATACTAGTGGGGGACCTCAACCTCCCTCTTTCTGAACTTGATAAATCTAACCTCAAAATAAACAAGAAAGAGGTTAAGGAGGTAAATAAAACTCTAGATAAGGTAGATATGATAGATCTTTGGAGAAAATTGAATGGGAATAGAAAGGAATATACCTTTTTCTCAGCAGTACATGGAACATTTACAAAAATTGACCATGTACTAGGACATAAAAATCTCAAAATCCAGTGCAGAAAGGCAGAGATAATCAGTGCATCCTTCTCAGATCATAATGCCATAAAAATTATATGTAATAAAAGGCCATGGAAAGATAAAGCAAAAATCAGTTGGAAACTAAATAATTTAATCCTAAAGAAGGAATGGGTTAAAGAAGAAATCATAGAAACAATTAACAACTTCATTCAAGAGAATGACAATAATGAGACAACCTACCAAATCTTATGGGATACTGCAAAAGCAGTTCTTAGGGGAAGTTTTATATCTTTGAATGCCTACATAAATAAAATAGAGAAAGAGGAGATCAATGACTTGGGTATGCAGCTGAAAAAGCTAGAAAAAGAACAAATTGAAAATCCCCAAGAAAATACCAAATTAGAAATACTGAAAACCAAAGGAGAGATTAATAAAATTGAAATTAAGAAAACTATTGAATTAATAAATAAAACCAATAGTTGGTTTTATGAAAAAACTAATAAAATTGATAAACCTTTGGTCAATTTGATTAAAAAAAAGAAAGAAGAAAATCATATTACTAATATTAAAAATGAAAGGGGTGAACTCACCTCCAATGAGGAGGAAATTAAAACAATAATTAGAAATTATTTTGCCGAACTTTATGCCCACAAATTCGATAATCTAAATGAGATGGATGAATATTTTAAAAAATACAAATTGCCCAGATTAACAGAAGAGGAAATAGAATACTTAAACAACCCCATCTCAGAAAAAGAAATTGAACAAGCCATCAATGAACTCCCTAGGAAAAAATCTCCAGGACCAGATGGATTCACAAGTGAATTCTATCAAACCTTTAAAGAACAGTTAATTCCAATACTATATAGACTATTTGGGAAAATTGGGGAAGAAGGAGTACTCCCAAATTCCTTCTATGATACAAATATGGTTTTGATACCCAAGCCAGGAAGAGATAAAACAGAAAAAGAAAATTACAGACCAATTTCTCTAATGAATATAGATGCAAAAATTTTCAACAAGATTTTAGCAAAACGAATACAGCATCTTATCAAGAGAATAATACATTATGATCAGGTAGGTTTCATACCAGGAATGCAGGGCTGGTTCAATATTAGGAAAACTATTAGCATTATCAATCATATCAACAAGAAAACCAACAAAAACCACATGATTATCTCAATTGATGCAGAAAAAGCTTTTGACAAAATACAACACCCATTCCTATTAAAAACACTGGAGAACATAGGAATAAAGGGAACCTTCCATAAAATAATAAGCAGTATCTACCTAAAACCTTCAGCAAGCATTATATGCAATGGAGACAAGCTAGAGGCATTTCCAATAAGGTCAGGGGTGAAACAAGGATGCCCATTATCACCATTATTATTCAATATGGTACTAGAAATGTTAGCGGTAGCAATTAGACAAGATAAAGAAATTGAAGGAATAAAAATAGCCAAAGAAGAAACTAAGTTATCACTCTTTGCAGATGATATGATGATATATTTAGAGAATCCCAGAGATTCAAGTAAAAAGCTACTTGAAATAATAAACAACTTTGGCAAAGTTGCAGGTTACAAAATAAACCCACACAAATCTTCTGCATTCCTATATATTAGCAACAAAGTCCAACTCCAAGAGATAGAAAGAGAAATCCCATTTAAAGCTAGAGTAGACACTATAAAATACTTAGGAGTTTACCTGCCAAAACAAACCCAGGGATTATATGAACACAATTACAAGACACTTTTTGCACAAATAAAGTCAGATTTAAGTAAGTGGAAAAACATCAGTTGTTCATGGGTAGGCCGAGCTAATATAATAAAAATGACAATTCTACCTAAATTAATCTACTTATTTAGTGCCATACCAATTAAACTATCAGATAATTATTTTCTAGAGCTGGATAAAATAATATCAAAATTCATTTGGAAAAACAAAAGGTCCAGAATATCAAAGGGACTAATGAAAAGAAATGCTTGGGAAGGTGGCCTAGCGCTACCAGACCTCAAATTGTATTATAAAGCAGCAATTATCAAAACCACTTGGTATTGGCTAAGAAACAGAGGGGTTGACAAATGGAATAGGCTTGGCACTCAAGACACAGTTGGCAAGAAATATAGCAACCTCCTGTTTGACAAACCCAAAGATCCCAGCTTCTGGGATAAGAACTCATTGTTCGACAAAAATTGCTGGGAAAACTGGTTAACTGTGTGGCGGAAATTAGGCATAGACCCATGCCTGACACCGTACACAAGAATAAAGTCCAAATGGGTACATGATTTAGGTATAAAGATTGATACCATGAATAAACTGGAGAAGCAAGGTATAGTGTATTTATCAGATTTATGGAGAGGGGAAGAATTTTTTTCTAAAGAAACGATAGAAAGCATTATGAAATGCAAGATGGATAATTTTGATTACTTTAAACTGAAAAGTTTTTGCACAACCAAAACCAATGCAACCAAAATTCGGAGGGATGTAGTAAATTGGGAAAAAATTTTTACAGCTAAGCTCGGGGATAAAGGCCTCATTTCTAGAATATATAGAGAACTGACTCAAATATATAACCATCCAAGTCATTCCCCAATTGATAAATGGTCAAAGGATATGAACAAGCAATTTTCAGGGGAAGAAATCAAAAATATCTATAATCATATGAAAAAGTGCTCTAAATCACTATTGATTAGAGAGATGCAAATCAAAACAACTCTGCGGTACCACATCACACCTGTAAGATTGGCAAACATGACAGAACAAGAAAATGATAAATGCTGGAGAGGATGTGGGAGAGTTGGAACACTAATTCATTGTTGGTGGAGCTGTGAGATCATCCAACCCTTCTGGAGAACGGTTTGGAACTATGCCCAAAGGGCTACAAAAATGTGCATACCCTTTGACCCAGAAATATCACTACTAGGTTTGTATCCCCAAGAGATTATAAAAACGGGAAAGGGTCCCACATGTACAAAAATATTTATAGCAGCACTCTTTGTGGTAGCCAAAAACTGGAAGTCAAGGGGATGCCCATCAATTGGGGAATGGCTGAATAAATTATGGTATATGAATGTAATGGAGTACTATTGCGCCATAAGAAATGAGGAACAAGAAGACTTCAGGGAGGCCTGGAAGGACTTATATGATCTGATGCTGAGCGAAAGGAGCAGAACCAGGAGAACTTTGTGCACAGCAACGACCACAGTGTGCGAGAGTTTCTTCTGGTAGACTTGGAACTTTGTAATAACACAAGAACTTACTGAGGAAAAAAAAAAAAAAATCCTAATGTCGGTCTTCAAAGGCAAAACGCCTTCCACACTCAGAGAAAGAAATGTGGAAGCCACTTGCAGAATGTAGCAGATCATGTTTGTGTGTGGGTGGGTTTCAGTGTAATATGTGTTGATTTGTTATATGATTTCTTCCATTTATTTTAGTTCGACTACATAGCATGAATATAGTGAAAATGTGCTCAATACGAAAGTATATGTAGAACCTAAACAGAATTGTATGCTGTCATGGGGAGGGAGGGGGGTATTGAGGGAAGGGTGGGGGGAATAAAATCTTAACTTTAAGGAAATGATTGTAAAACATTAAAAAAAAAAAATAAAATAAAATAAAATTAAAAAAAAAAAAAAGAGAAAAAAAAAAAAAAAAAAAAAAAAAAAAAAAAAAAAAAAGAATTATTCCTTCCTTCCCCAACTGAAAAATGGTCAAAGGATATAAACAGGTAGTTGTCCAATGAAGAAATCAAAACAATTTATATTCATGAAAAAACGCTCTAAATTATTATTGATTAGAGAAACGCAAATTAAAACAACCTTGAGATATCATTTTATACCTACTGGCTAAAATGACAGAAGAGGAAAACGACAAATGTGGCGAGGATGTGGAAGAATTGGGACCTTAATTCATTGTTTGTGGATCTGAGAGCTGAGTCATCTATTTTGGAGAGAGGGTTGAAATTATGACCAAAGAGTTATTAAATTGCCTATACCTTTGACCCAACAAATCTCTATTAGGTCTGTTTCCCAAGATGATTAGGGTAAGTGGAAAAGAACCTATATTTTCTAAAATATACATAGCAGCTTTCTTTGTGGTGGCAAAGAATTGCAGATTGCAGGGATGTCTTTCAATTGGGGAATGGCTAAACAAACTGTGGTATATGTTCATGATAGAATACTACTCTGCTATACAAAATGATGAGCTCAACACTTGTAGAAAAGTATGGAAAGACTTCCCCAAAGCCATGATGAACAAAATAAGCAGAGCCAAGAGAACACTGTATATAGTAAGAGCGGTGTTGTGAGTAACCTCGTCATTCTGTTATAAACAACCAAATGAACCAAAAAGATCCTATATGAAAGGAAATGCTGTTTGAATGCAGAAAGGAATGTTCCTATGGTGTAGGGAATGATGACCTGGTGGATTTAAAAAAATATAGAAAGACTTGGATTTATAGAGAAAGATGCTATCTACCTTCAGAGAAACAGATGACAGGAGGTAATAAGCATAGTATGGTCTTACATGAGTGTAGTTATGTATATATTTGTATGTTTATAGATTATCTATGTACATGTATATATATATCCACACTTAACTGTAACCTTCTTTAGGGTGGGGAGAGAAGGCAGGGGAGAAGGGAAATGAAAGTAAAAAGTGCACTGCAGAAAACAAGAGAAAATCAACAAGGAAGCAAAGAAAATCTCAGTAGCTTTGAAAACAATGTGAAGCATTTATTATATGTTTTCTTGAAATAGAAATTTATTGTTTTATACCGAATCCTTTCTTATGGTCTGCTGTGTACATGGCAGTGTTTTTTTTTCCTTTTCTCACTCTGCATTTAAGTGTAAAATTTAAAAAGTTACAAAAAAAAGAAAAGTTCACTATATAAATCTGGGGAGAAGATAAGTGGATTTGTGAGATGGTAAAGAAGGTCTGAAAGACAAAAACTGAACAGGCAAATAAGTAGAATATTAAAATGAAAGCTATAGTATAGGATAATTGTGGGATCAAGAGAGAAAAACTCATAAAAATAAGTTAGACAAATGGCAAGCCACAGAAACCCTCTCTCTAGTCCTCACCTTTCAGTAAACTCTGATGCAGAGTCCTCCTCTTCATCCCTCTGTTGCCAAAGGGAACACTTCCCTTTCACAGCTGTAGAGGCCAATGTAGGAGTCTGTGGGGCACTGCTCAGAAGTAGGCTCTGTTCCTCAGGTGGGAAGAAATGCTCTTGACCTTGCTTGGAAGTGGCTGTAGAGACAAATACACCAATTTCTGGATCAGACCAACTTTCTTAAGGCTTACACAAGTTTATTTCTGCCCAGGACAGGATTTGACATAGAGACTAAGGGAAAGACAACTTGTGTGACTTAGGAATGATTCCGTCCATATCACCAGGGACAGGATGAAGTGGGATTGTGGAAGTGCATTGAGCATTAAAGCCTTTTTTAGCTCTTGACTTCAAGGAGCTCAGGATTCAGAGGATGATGGTAAAACATACCCTACCCCCCACCTCCTGTCAGAGACATGGATGAATGAATTGTTAAGCATTTACTGACTATTTCAAATTTATTCTTGTACATATGTAGTTTGTATATAGTTGTTTTCATCCCCACAAGACTGTGAAATCCTTAATAAGAAGGACTGGGTTTCACCTTTTTGTTTTCCTTTTCCTTGTATCTCTAGTGTTTATCACAGTGCCTGGTACATTGGTGATTTTAATAAGAGTTTGCTGACTGAGTGACATTTATTACATGATGGCCTAAGAAAAGATAAGAGTCAGGGGAGGGATTGGAGGTAAGGATGAAGAACAGGTAAGGATAAAAAGGTAATAAAGCAGAAGGAAAATTAGAATGACAGATTATGATTAGGTAAAGGAATTCAGAATTCAAGAACTCTTAAATCTTTATTTACTTCTATTACCCATCTAGTATCTGTAGCCTAGAACAATTAACTATCTTTTCATATGTTGTTTTGTATCTCTCAAAGGACCCAGCACAATGGTTTACAAACAGAAGGCCAACAAATAATCAGCATCACAGAATTTAAAGCTGGAAGTTTTTGACCGTAGAGACCCAATCAAACCTTTTCATTTTATAAAGAAATTAAAGAGGGGAGAAATAACTAAGTAAAGACTAACAGGCAAACTGAACCCTAGATCTCCTGACTCCCAAGCCATTTCTTTCTCCAAGAGAATGTATTACCTTCATTTCTGACTAAAAGATGACTGAGGATAATTCTTCAGTTAAGATATGGAACATAATTATTCACCATTCACACGTTTAACTTTCACCACTTCAACTATCTGTGTGATTTTATTGGTAATTTCATTTTCATTTTCAGTTGGCAACCATGTTGGGGCTATGTGCACTAGAAAAAAATGAGAAGCAGGATGGACACAAGTTTGTAGAGCAACTGGTGTTTCCTGGTCTTTTACCCTTCTGTTGTAAAGAGCTCCCTGTGCATTTGTTGTATATTTTCACTGTTTGCCTTGAAAACTCATGTTCTGTGTTGCAATTATGCCCCCAAAGCATAGTGTGAGTCCTTTAGGTTCTAAAATAATGTTGAGACCTTGCCAATCTCAGTGTTTTCCAACGACAACAACTAAGGTGCCAGCAACGTATTCCTTGGCTTTTCGGAGAGTGATCCAAGTAGACAGGTTTACAGCAGCATAGTATATATATAGTACAACACCCTCACATCTCTGACACAGTGGAAGGTAAGATTAAGATGAAAAAATGTTTTAGTTTTAAGAATTTTATTTGCAGTACAGTATTTATGGCACTCTAGATTTCATGTATTATAAGAAGTGAATTATTATCTGAAATCAAATTCTTTTTAAAATTGAGATGTTAGCACAAAAGGTCACAGAATTCTAAGGAATAACTAGCAAGAAAAAATGCTTTGCATGTTACCAATCTTATTTTGTACACTGTATTTTATAGATTATTTCATGGTTACTGTGTTAGGAAAAGTTAGAAAAAACTATCATAATTGTTATGTTATAAAGAATAGTTTATTTTCAGCAATCTCCAGTGAAAGATTATAGTTTTGGGTGACTGTGGGAACCTACTCCCTATTTCCCATAGTTTCAATGTATCAACATTTGTTTTTTATTTTCATCACATTTTCTAGGAACCTTTCCCCAGCAAAAGCTGAGGATTGATTGCATGTTAGAACTACAGAAATGTCAATTATTACCATTCTCTCTAGTTTTTCATGACACTCCTCTCTCCTGCTTCTTCTCTTACTTCACTGCTTCTCCTCAGTATCTTTCACTTTCTTTATCCAGATCACAACTGCTAACAGTGGTTGTCTCACAGGACTCTGTCCTGGGCCCTTTTTCTCCTCTCCTCTATACTATTTCATTTGGCAATTTTATCAACTCCCATGGATTCAATTATCATCTCTATGCCAATGAATCTCAAACTTACTCATCCCATCTTAACCTCTCCATTGACCTCTGACGTCTTATTTCCAACTGCCTATTAAGATACCCAATATCTTCAGCTCAACATGTTCAAAACTGAACTCATTATTTTCCCTTCCAAATGTTGCTATTACTATTGAGATTACTCTTATAACCATCCTCCTGGCCCCCTAGCCTGGTAACCTCAACTCCTCACTGTCTCTCATTTTCCATATGCAATCTGTTGCTAAGGACTGGTTATTTTACTTAACATCTCTTTCATACACTTCCTCTTAACATTGTCACTACCCTGATGCAGGCCCTGATCTCCCTATACTAGGATTTGCCTCCCATAAGTCTCTCCCCACCCTAATCCATCCTCCATTCCAATGGCAAAGTGATCTTCCAAAATCACTCCCCTACTAAATAAATTTCAGTGGCTCCCCATAACCTTTAGGATCTTCTGGTGTTCAAAGCCCTTCATAATCCACTCTTCTTATACCTTATAACCTGCTTCCCTTCCCTTGGTCCAGTGACAATGGTCTCCTTCTTGTTCCCTGAACAAGGTACTCCATCTCTAAATTCTAGGCATTTTCACTGTCATAATGCTAGAAATGTTCTTTGTATCTACCTTTAGGCTTCCCTAACTTCCTTCAAGTGCCAGCTAAAATTCCATCCTCTACAAGATGCTTTTCCTAATTCCTCTTAAATTCTAGTGCCTTTCTTCTGTTTGCTTATTCCCTATTTATCTTCTACATAGCTTGCTTGTAAGTAATTATTTGCATGTTGTCTCCCTCACTAAGACCGCAAGCTCCTTTCACATTTCTATCTCCAGGGCTCAGTATGATGCTTAAATATATATATTTAATAAATAATTGCTTTTATTGACTAAGTTTGGTTTTATAATCTTCTGGAGTTTTTTGTTCCTCTCAGTTTGGAATCCTTTTATATAACTCAGTGAACTGATGAAGAGAACACCTGCTAAGAGCTAAAGAAATAGCAATATTTGTTGGGGATTATAAGGTATGGAAAAGGTCCTTACCTTCTACACGTCTCCTCTTGGGCTGGAGGTGTCCCTGAGGGCTGGTCTCAGCACTGTTTTCTTGTGATCTGAGGGAACGGCAATAGGAAACAACTGGGCCCCAAGAATGACTAGATGACTGTGGGACAAGATGCAGGCACTTCTGCAAATAGGACAGCCTGAGAGGAGAGAAAGGAAAAGGGGTTTGAGTTCCTGGCGTCCTCTCCCCACTGCATTCTTCTCCTATAACCACTCCCACTTCGTATTCCTGGCAGCAACTTACAGGAGTTGCTTATCCTGGTGGAAAAGACGAGGTGAAAATTCTTCAAGCAGCTCCAAAAATGCCAAATTGGGAGGTGGATTTGAGGAGCTAGCTGGAGGCAACTCTGCCAGAGAAAACTTGATGCCTTCTCTTGATAGGGAGAAAATTATGTTAGGAGGCTGGTCATCTCTCACATCCCTCCAAGGACCAATGTGCCTTGTACCTAAAACCCTGCTTGTTTCCCAAAGTCCAACAATCCCTGCAACTTATTTTCAAGATTATTCTTATTTTGCTACTTCTCCTAGCCTTCCACAATCTCTGTTCAAGTCCTGGACACCCAAATCCCACCTCTCTCCCCAGTCAATATATGGAGCATCCTCACTTGTGCAGCATAACGATAAGGTCACGGTTCTGCAGCTGCTGAGGTCCAAAGCTCAAGGAAAACCTCCGAGCCAGATCCCTCATCTCCATGAAGGCTGGGAGACTATCCAGGTCCTTTGGCCCATGTTCCTGTAGTAGCTCCGTATACAACTGTTCCCCAAGAATGGTGGTGCATTTGGAAAGGGGAAGAACAGGATAAAGCAGAAAAAAAATCACAAGAATTCGCATTATATACACAGTACTTTCATAGACATCTCATTACACTCTTTTCCATTTTACCGAGGAAACAGTTGAGGAGCAGAGTTAAGTGAGTTCCTCAAAGTCATAATGAAACAGTTGAAACTAGATCTTCTAAATTCAAATCCAGGACTCCTTCCATGATACGACAGCAGCTCCCCCACACCTCTGCTCAGCTCCTCAGGAAGGCTGGTCCTTTATCCTAACCCAATGGTTAGGATAACCATAACAGAAAACATTGTTCACTCTGATAGAAGTTGGGGAAATGAAAACAGGGCAGAGAAGAAGGAAATCACCCCTACCTTATCTTGAAAGTTACATGGGCCTAGGGAAGGCATCTGAGCGTAGGGATGGCATGAGTCTACATGCGTTTACTGAGTACCTCCATACTAAATGATAGGGATCATTCGAAAGAAATGAGGCAAAACTCCTGTCCTTAAATCATTTAATAAGTAGTTGTTAAAGGTTGGGCAGAAATATGTATAGACTCTGAATAAAGGATATAATCAGACTGGGGGCCCTGAGAAGAAAGTGGATACCTGTTTAAGGCTAAGCAACAGTGTTTGAGAGCACTGTTTTCGGTTGATCTGTCTTGTCCGTGTCAGTATTTCCTTGATGATATCACCATAGTCATTGTAGAACTGAGGGAAGAAACACAGTTTTTCCCTTGGTACACAGATAATTTCTTTTTCTCTTTAGTTAGAGTGGAAAAAACAGCAAAAATAGAGATAATTCCAACAGAAGTTTCAAAAGAAATCATGCTTAAGGAAAATATTCCATAAGAATGGAAACTCCATCTCTTCCCAGATCTCTACATTTTCCAGCGGATTACAGAGGCTTCACAGTGAGTATTAGTAGCCTCACAAAATGGAGACAGATTTTTGGGGGCAGGTGGAACTAAATTCTATACCTTATTAAATCCTCTCCCCCCTCTTAAAAATTCAGAGAAGGAACAGACTCTCTTTTCTAATCTTCTCCATTTCCCCTCTTGGTTTTTTCTACTCTCATTCTTTTAGCTCTTACTCCCATTTGTCCTATCCCTTCTTCTCAGCACCTTGAAGTACTTGAAGATGTTTCTATCTCCCCTCCATAATTAGCCCTATTCCATACCTTGCTGTAGTGCTTGAAGATATCTGAGGCTGCTTCCATTTCCAGAACCCCATAGAGCAACAGCTTACAGAATCCAGCCAAGAGACGACGACGTTGGTGCAGCTGTTCAATCTGTGCCTGTTCCTCTTCTGCATCTTTAGTATCTAAGCCAGAGTACCAAGAGGAAATAGGCAAAATAAAGGCCATATTCCTCTAGCTCTGTGATCCAATCCCAGACCTTAAGAGTTCTCTCCACCAACAGTCCCAACTCCGTTCCGGTACCACTGTCCGGCTCTCCTGGCTGGATGAAGACATGATCCATGAGGAAGCTGGCTAACTCTGATTGCAGGGTGGCATCAGGCAGGAAGATGAGAGGCTTCAAATGATCCTGCCCCCCCAAAATCATCTGAGGGCTGACGATAAGGAGGAGGTCACTTAGTAAGATGAAAGCCTGATGGGAGAGGTGAAGCCAGAGATAAAGAACAAAGGATCAGGCTACACTGAAAAGGTAATTTCTATCTGGTAGGTTATCTCCTCTCACCTTAATGGAAACATCCCACCCCCAAGCTTCAGTAAAGGTCTCACTTGTTCTTGGATCTCTGAATCTACATCTGAAAGGCAGCTTTGGCAAAGATCACAGAAAGTCAACAGTTTGCCCTTCAAGCCCAGCACCTGTTCCTATGGAGGTGAATTGAGGAGGGGAATGATTACAATTAAGACAAAGACAGGCTTCCTTGACTACCTTTCCCCTATATCCAATTTCCTCACATTAGATTCATAGTTACCTGCTGTGAAGATTTTGATCCAGAGACATAAGCCAATGTCCAAAGGATAGAGAAATAGATGAGAGTCAGTGCTGGGAGGATTATCTGCATGATTCAATGAAGGAAAATAAAGGTTGGGAAAACAGAAGATGTAGGAAAAGAGAAAGTGAAAGATGTGAGAAGGGGGAAAGATAACTAGGATGGGACTTATCTCCTACCACATTCTCTCCCTTCTCTTTAAAGAGAATATGTGTAGATCTAAGCTTTTGGGCACTGGAAACACTTGTCAATACTCTCATATCTGTCAGTCTCCTGGAATATGCTGAGATGGCACCAATAGTTTTTTTCACTGGGTAGAAGTGGAACAAAGTGGGGCACCTCCCAATAACTTAAAAAGAGAAACATCCCTCCAAGTCCCTGGGAATATTTCTGGAACTGGAAAAGGGTGTAAATATTTGGCAAGGTTAGAATTCCTTTGTAAAGTTCCTGGCCTCTCCTCTTTGTCCCTCTGGCTTACTTGTCGTGGAACATCTCCAGTAGCCACAGCTTTTTTCAGGAGTCGGAAACACGGCTTATACAGCTCCCAGCGTGTTAGATCATGGGCACTGGAAATTAGGGTGGAGGGAGGAGAAAAGGGTTAAAATGAACTGTGCCAGCACAGAAGTTAGGGTAGGGAGAGGAAGAAGAGAAAGTGCTCACTTGTGGAATGCAGAAAGACGCTTTAGAGTGGCTGCCATATTGTACACCTCATCTTCATCCAAGAAAGAACCCTAAGGACAAAATGGTCCTTACATCAAAATTTTCCCCCCAAAATCTACTTGTCCTTCCTCCTAAGCATTCATTCCCCTTCTGGGACATCTCTATATTTTGACTCTGGTTCTTCAAAAATGAAGAATCCTAACACCTGGGCTCTAGACCCAATCCTGACCTGTAGTAGCTCTTCTAGCTCCTGTTGGAATCTGTCAGTCAGCAAGTCTACCAGCTGGCTTCGGGCAAAGTCTACCCGGCTGAAGAAGGTGAATTCTGGATCACAGAGCAAGTAGAGGGCCCGGGCTGCAGCTTCTAACACCATAGGCTCTGTATGCTTCACCACTACTTCCTGAAGCTGCTGAAGGAGCAACTCCAAGTGCTAGAGAGAACACAGTCAATAAGGAATAACACTTAGGGAGCAAAGGATTAATAGAAGGTACCACATGAGAGTCTAGGGCTTGGGAACGGGGTAGGGGGAGTTCAATGGCAGAATGTCAGGGTAAGGAAATTTTGGGGTTAAGCAATAAAATACCTGAGTTTTGAAAAGGGAGAACCAGGGGCTGAAAGTATGGCACCTGGGTCTGGGGATGGGAAGAAAGGTCAGTGGACAGAACATATGGGAGAAGGGAAATAATGAGAAACATCCTTCCCACTCTCCATTTACTTTCTCTAGACGTCCAGTGCAGTAAATGTTGAGGTCAAAGAAGTTGAGAAGTTGAAGCAAGGGGGAAACCTTTTCTGCATCAGCTGAAAACTGTGGTAAAGAATGAAAACATATATTAGGCTGCTTCATTTCCTACTCCAGTTCCCATTCCCTTAGGGGAATTTCCTCATTTTTTTTTCTCATTCTCTGATACCGAAAGATACTGTACCTTGGTTAAAAGTTGAGGCAGCAAAGGAATGAGGTGCTCTGTCAGTTTTAACTTGTCATCTGCCTGGATCTTACGCTCTTTGGCAGTGAAACCCTAAGAATCAGAAGGATACAAAATGAACTGAAGGAGACTGGGTGAATTCAAGTTAGATAATAACCAAAGACTACCACACTCCTGAACAAATAAATATTCAAATTTTTCACTTGTTTGCAAACACCTCTAATTCACTTGCCAGGAATGAAGAAATAACAATTCTCTCAGAGACTCTATGCTCCTAGAAACAGATTTATAACATAGTTTTGGTGTGAGGTAGGGAATAACCTAACCAGAGACCCAGACAGAATCACCTGTTGTCTTGATTCAATACCACCATCCATACAACTCATAAGTTCATACCTTTCTTCCAGTGACTCTCCCCACAGGAGGGTTACCCTCTGTAGCCTGCCGGGCACTAGACACAAGGATCTCTATCAGAGTGTTCTCCTGCACATCTCCCAAGCCTGGGTGAGCAATGACATAAAGACAAAGTCACAAACTAGCCCACAATTAATTACTGTCCTCCTTAGCTTTCTCCTACCTAAGCTCTCTCAAATCAAAGAGAGGCATAGTTTTCCCTGTTCTGAAACATGTTCTCACAGCATGTTTTGGAGACCTTTCATATCTATTTATCAGCTTCCCTCACACATTATAGATTTTTGTGTCCATATTACCCAGCCTCCAAAAAACCCCCTCCTCCCAATTCAATTACAAACTCTTTGATAGAGCCAGGTGTTACACCCATTTTTGAATCCCCAGCATGTATCTGACCCAGTGTCTTGCACATAGTAGGTGCTTAATAATCATTTGCTGAATTGACTCTCCCAGAATACACATAATCCAACTTTCCTCGCCCACCACATGGCTCTCACTTTGATCCTTCTCCAGCAGCAGCCCTGTCAAACTTTCCCAGTCCTTCAGCTGAGTTCCTGCACAGTCCCACAGGCTGTCCACCAGGTAAGCTGCGTGGTCATGGAGCTATGGAAGGGGGAAAATCATAGGCTACAGATTTCTCTGCCAGGGAATGTATTGTCCAGAGTACACTGTCTCTGCCCTTCCATAAGTTATCCCTGCCCTCATCCTAAGCAATCCCACTGCCATCATGAGTGCCTAATTCATAACAGTCACATGCTCTCAGCACACTAACAGGCCCACAAAACCCACAGATACACAGCCCAGTCCTGACAGGGTTTCTTTCTTTCCTATGGCCCACTCCTTACCACCACCACCATCCAATCAAAAATACATGATCAGAATATCCCCACCATTCTCTCTGCATTCACCTCACTCTCCATGGAGAAAGCTAACAGGAGAAAGAAGAAATTTCTTCGAGCACTGTGATGCTGCTCTTTTCCACTTGCCTCTCCTACCTCACATTCAGGGAAGAAAAGCCTGGTGGAAATGATGAGCAAAATAAATGCTAGGGGGAGAAGAGAGTAAAGGGGGAAAAAAGGGAAAAGGGAGACCTAGAAGACATAGGGAATATCGGGAAATGAACAGCAGAGTGTAGTTGGGGGTGGGGGGGATGGCAGATGATACAAGAGTTAAGGAGAGTGAGGATGAATCAGTAACTCACTTCCAATATAGAAATTCCCCTGCAGCAGAGGCCAAAGCTCGGTTGGAAGCATACACCACAGGGTAGATGCTCTCACAGTCACTGTCTGTCAGTACTCCCTCCATGTTCCTGCCAAGAAAGGAGGGAAAGAGTGTTAAAGAATCCCAAGTACGTTGCAGAAACAGGATGGCTATCATCTAGAAGACCTAAAACTGAACGACGAGGAATGAAAGATAAAACTCACAAGAAATTTCAAAATGAAGAATATGCAGGAAGAAGGAGAAGAAGAGGAAGAGGATGAAGATAGGTGATCTCATTCTGTGAAGATCTATCAGCACATAAGAAAGGTCCAGCCTACCTAGAGGTAGGGAAGAGGTGTGGAGACTTTGGAAAGGCAGCCAGCACTAGAAAGGTGCAAGGTAATCATCACAGCTACATGCTCCCCTCCCACATTTCAGAACTCACTTCAGAATTAAGGTCAGTAGCTTGATGGACTCCACAGCTACATCATACTCTCGGTCCATAACCATAGAAACCATTCGATCCTATCAGAGGGAGAAGAACATAACCCACAAATTGTCTTCATTCTCCTCATCCTAAGGTACCAAACATCCCCACCAATTCTTTCCATCATGCCCTCATAATCTTAAAGAATTCTAAGCGGAGGGAATGGAAAATTATGCTGAATGGGCTAAGAAGACACAGGAGCAATGGGAGTAGTAATATTAGGACTGCAGGAGGACAAGTGAGAAAGGAACATCCCCACCACCATGCCAGTCTAACCTTAAAGCGGCTGGTAAAAAGCTCCAGACAAGAAATGAAGTCCTGGTTGCCATATAAGCCTTGAAGAGCCTTCAGACACTTTAGACGAACTTCCCGTTGCTATGAGAGGAAGCCAAAAGGAAGAGAAAATGACTGAACTTTTCCTCATTAATCTCTTAAGAGATATCTTTTATTTCCCCATCTTGGGAAAATTACTCATTTTGACCAGGGGATTCTCTTAAAGAAGACTTGGGAGAATCCATAAAACACTGTACAGTTATCCTTCCGGTCACCCTAGAAAGGAGTTGTGACATACTCACTCCTAGTGCAGATCATCCTGGATAGGATTCCTGGTTTCTTAGCCCAGCTCCTTTCTCCTGAGATATTACTAATATACCTGTTATCTATATACCACACACAAACACTCATGAAGATACATACAAATATATCTACATACCCATGAAAGGCATATATTAAGATACATTTATGTGGTTACTCGTAACCTCCTTTACATTGCTCTTCAGGCTAAGGGAAACACTTCCTACACACACACACACACACACACACACTTCCTACGCACAGACACACACACACACACACACACACACGCACACACACACACCCCTTTCTCAGTTCTCTATCCCTTTCTGTTGATTGCTGGGCACAAAGTTTTAGGAGTCAGTAGCTTGACAAAGAAAATACCATCAAGGACACCTACTGTCTTAGAATAGTAGAAAGACCTTAAAAAGTTGGAGGCCTTCAGGTTAAACTGGGACAAGAAGAAAAGGGAAAAAGGAAGAAACTCTGAATCAACCTTATCATGCAAGGTCCAGCCAATGTACTTGAGGTAGCTGTCAGTGAGGAAGGACGTGCTGTAATTTTGCATCCATATCCCAATCTCTTCCATGCAGATGGCACGGATCTCAGGGAGGACATCCCTGGAGTCAAGAGAAATAAAAGGGCACAGCTACCTTCTCTCTATCTTGCAAGATATATCCCAGCCCACCAAAAATAGCCCTCACCTAATTTTCCCACTGAACAGGGGCATCATATGAGGGGAGCCCCTTGCCTCACCTGTATCGGTGTACAAAAACACCCCTGAAGATAGCGTTCATCATTCCTTCAATCTCTTCTTGGTGTTCCTGGAGCTGAGACATGGCACATGGAAAGGGTGGAGGGGAAGGGGAGGTAGAGAAAGAGAGACAGACAGACAGACAGACAGACACAAGAGACAGAGAAAGTGAGTTGGAGAGGGAAGCAACAGTAGTTGCAGCTGACAACACAGGCCATTTACTTGGGTCCTCCAGCAGTACAGAAGCCACAGAGGTCCAAAGAAGCCCCATTTCCCCAACTACCCTGACATTCCCCCACTGCACCATTATTATTTCATGTTAAGTATAGTATATAATCTGAACTGGGAGGTCCTATGCTCCCCTTTTATGGTTCTCGTTATCAAATGTGTAATGATACCCCTTAAGGGTTAGGAACCATTCAGTCCCAAACAGTAACCACTATATCAAGTCTGTGATCTGCATTTCAGACTTTTTCTATGGACTATCATAATAAATACTACCACCATTTTTTAAAGATTTTTAAGACATCGTCTTTACTTTCACTGGGCTAACAATCCAGTTGAGGATTTTGAATATATACATATAAGATAGCATATGTCATAAACCAAAGAAATGATATAAATATTAAGTGCTATAAGGATAGAAAGGAAAGAGAACTACTGTAAAGTAGTCAGGAAGGTTTTACAGGATTTGAGTTGGGCTTTGAAAGGACTTATGACTGGATCTGGAGGAGGAGAGGAAGGGCATTCCCCAATAGTGGCATGGAGTAAGAAAGTTACCAAGACATGAATGCACAAGGTATGCTAGAAAATTAGAAGAGGGCTTTATTTTTTCTGAAGCAAAAGGTACATGCAGGGCATTTATGTGATATAAATTAGGAAGATGATAGAAAAAAAGATTATGGAGGGTCTTGAATATCAGGCTAAGGATTTTGAACTCTATTCTGTAGACAAATGGGGAGGCACTGAAAGATTCTAGATGGAAGTATAACAAAAATAGAGCAGTATTTTATGAAAATCAATCTGTCAGCAACACATTTAGATTTGATGAAAGAGGCAAGAAAGTAGAGGGGAGAGGCCAATTAATAGTCCAGGCATAAGATGATGAAGCCCTGGATTCAGTTGTTTCAACTGTGACTGAACCTTCATGACCCCATTTGGGATTTTCTTGGCAAAGATACTGGAGTGGTTTGCATTTTCTTCTCCAATGATCCATTCTGTCAAGTAATCAGAGGTTAAGTGATTTGCCTAGGGTCACACAGCTATGAAGCATCTAAGATTCAATTTGAATTCAGGTCTTCCTGACTTCAGGCCCAGTGCTCTATCCACTGAGCCATTGGCTTCCTCTAAAGTATTATAAGTAAGAATAAAAAGGAAGGAACAAATGTGAAAGATATAATAAATCAATGACTTTAGGCCTTAATAGAAGCAGAGAAATTAGTCTGTAAAATACTAGATCTGGAGTGGGGAAGATCTGTGTTCAGATCCTGCCTTAGACATACTGTATGACCCCAGAAAAGTTACTTCTCTTTGTTTCTCAGTTTCCTCATCTATAAAAATGGTCTGTAAAGTCCTTTCTAGCTCTAAATCTTTGATCCTATGATCCTCTAGGTATAGTCCAAAGGTTTCAAATCTATGAGTGACTTGCAGAATGATATCTCCTCACAATAATCCTGGGAAGTAGATAGTATTACTGTCTCTACTGATAAGGAATCTGAGGCTTGATAAGGTTAAATAATTTTTCCATGGTCACACAGCACCAGGGAAAAACATGGTAGATCTTTTTTAGGGTCTGGTTTAAGAGAGAAAGAGTTAAATTTCAGTTGCAGTTCACTGGAATGGAATAAAGAATCCAGCAGTGGGATCAAGTGATATCAGTTAGGGGTTGATGAACCCTTAAATTATAACACTTTGTGTAATAATTTTTTTGAAAACTGGATAGCAATATGGTAGGTATACCTCTCATATACTATAATGCAGGCCTGTACAATCTGCAGCCTAGGGTGCAGTAAGTGGCCCACAGACACACCAAAGAATTTCAGGCAGCCCCTGAAAAAATGTAGATATTTTCCTCTACATTTTTAATGGGCCACCCAAAATCCTTTCACAGGCTGCAGTTGTTCAGGTCTGCTATAATGTATCTTAACTGTACCAATGACCTATTTTTTAAAACTAAAAATGAATAACAAATTTATTTAGTTTTGGAGAAGAAAAAAACTCTTTAGAAAAACAAAAGAAATTATTAAAGACAAAACAAAAAGATAGATAGAGGCAATTCTGCAGAATTCTGTTGCTTAAGAAATTCACGGGGGGTGGGTGGAGCCAAGATAGTGGAGTAGAAAAACACACAAAGGCAGGTTCTCCCCACACAGCCCATAAAATACCTGTAGAGAGGGACTCTCAACAAATTTTGGAGCAGCAGAAATGGAGAATAACAGAGTGGAGATTTCCAGCCCAGGGTGACCTGAAAGGAAGTGTCTGTTGCACCGGTTGTGAAGCAGAGCCCAGTCTTGGTCATGTGGCACATGGCTGGCGAACAGCCCTCAGAGGCAGAATCTCCAGTCGCAGTAGCAGCAGTTCACAGATCCCTCAATCCACAGGCGTCAAAGGTCAGTGACAGGGTTTTTTTCAGCTGGCCGGGAAGGGAGAAGGGCCTTCCCACAGCTCCAGCCTCAAGCAACTACCTGCAGAGGCCACATCAGGCAGGCAGCCGCAGTCTCACCTCAGCCCCTACAGCAGCCCGCATCCCTTGTTGAATCGTAAAAACCCTGGGGGCACTGAGGAGCTAATTATTACCTCAGCCCTGTGTAGAGGCCCTGAGGGAGCTGGTCTTTGTCTCGCACTGAATCCCAGTCCTGCAGTGCTGGCTTGGCAGAACTGGAGGTCAGGTGGCTGTGGAGAGGAAACTGCTAAGATTCTGGGCACAAAAATCTCTTCCTACTCCAAGACCAGTATACATGCTTGATTGTGCCACTTTGGAGGAACTGAGATCTTACAGATCCCCAGAATATACCCTACTCTTGACAAAGGACCCAAAAGTCAAGTAACTGGTTGGGAAAATACCCAAAAAAGTGAAAAAAATAAGACATAGAAGGTTACTATCTTGATGAGCAGATTATCTCCTCCCATCCTTTCAGATGAGGAAGAACAATGCTTACCATCAGGGAAAGACAGGCTTCTATATCCCAAACATCCAAAATAAATATTCAATGTTCTCAGGCCATGGAAGAGCTAAAAAAGGGTTTTGAAAATCAAGTAAGAGAGGTGAAGGAAAAACTGGGAAGAGAAATGAAAAAGATGCAAGAAAAGCATGAAAAGCAGGTCAACACCTTGCTAAAAGAGACCCAAAAAATGCTGAAGAAAATAACACCTTGAAAAATAGACTGACTCAACTGGCAAAAGAGGTTCAAAAAACCAGTGAGGAGAAGAATGCTTTACACAAAGCAGAATTAGCCAAATGGAAAAAGGAGGTTCAAAAGCTCACTGAAGAAAATAGTTCTTTCAAAATTAAAATGGAACAGATGGAGGCTAATGACTTTAGGAGAAACCAAGAAATCACCAAACAAAACCAAAAGAATGAAAAAATGGAAGAGAATGTGAAATATCTCACTGGAAAAACAAGTGACCTGGAAAATAGATCCAGGAGAGACAACTTAAAAATTATGGGACTATCTGAAAGCCATGATCAATAAAAGAGCCTAGACATCATCTTTCATGAAATTATCAAGGAAAACTGCCCTGATATTCTAGAACCAGGGGGCAAAATAAATATTGAAAGAATCCACAAATCACCAACTGAAAGAGATCCAAAAAGAGAAACTCCTAGGAACATTGTGGCCAAATTCCAGAGCTCCCAGGTCAAAGCAGAAAAGCTAGAAAGAAACAATTCCAGTATTGTGGAAATACAATCAGGATAACACAAGATCTAATAGCTTCTACATTAAGGGATAGAAGGGTGTGGAATATGATATTCCAGAAGTCAAAGGAACTAGGACTAAAACCAAGAATCACCTACCCAGCAAAACTGAGTATAATACTTCAGGGGAAAATATGGTCTTTCAAAATAGAGTACTTTCAAGCATTGTTGATGGAAAGACCAGAGCTGAAAAGAAAATCTGACCTTCAAACACAAAAATCAAGAGAGGCATGAAAAGGTAAATAGCAAAGAGAAGTCATAAGGGACTTACTAAAGTTGAACTATTTACATTCCTACATGGAAAGACAATATTTGTAACTCTTGAAAGTTTTTTCAGTATCTGGGTAGTTGGTGGGATTATACATACACATACACATACACATACACATACACATACACACACACACACAGGGTGAACTGAATAGGATGGGATCATATCTTAAAAAAAATGAAATTAAGTGGTTAAGAAATATATTGGGAGGAGAAAGGGAGAAATGGAATGGGGCAAATTCTCTCATAAAAGAGGCAAGTTAAAGACTTTTCAGCAGAGGGAAAAAGAGGGGAGATGAGAGAAAAAACATGAAGTTTACTACTCTCATCACATTCAACTAAAGGAAGGAATAAAATGCACACTCATTTTGGTATGAAAACCTATCTTACAATACAGGAAAGTGGGGGAGAAGGGGATAAGCAGGGTGGGGGGGATGATGGAAGGGAGGGCAGTGGGAGGAGGGAGCAATTAGAAGTCAATCCTCTTGGGGAGGGACAGGATCAAAAGAGAGAAGAGAAGAAATGGGGGGCAGGACAGGATGGAGGGAAATACAGTCTTACACAACATGACTATTATAGAAGTCATTTGCAAAACTACACACATATGGCCTATATTGAATTGCTTGCCTTCCCAATGGGGATGGGTGGGGAGGGAGGGATGAAGAGAGGTTGGAACTCAAAGTTTTAGGAACAACTGTTGAGTATTGTTCTTGCAACTGGGAAATAAGAAATACAGGTAATAGGGTACAGAAAGTTATCTTGCCCTACAGGACCAAAGAAAAGATGGGGATAAAGGAAGGGAGGGTGTTAGAAGGGAGGGCAGATTGGTGATAGGGGCAATTAGAATGCTCGGCATTTTGGGGTTTGGAATGAATGTTGAAAACTTAAATAAATAAATTTAAATTTAAAAAAATTCACTGTATGCGAATTCCTGCTACCTACACTGATCACAAAACTTCTGATGACAGGAGATAAGTCCCGGGGAGCTGCGTAAAGGCTAGAGCAATTAAAAAATCTGCCCAAGGTCATACTAGATGTGTCAGAGGCAGGATTTTGAACCAAGGCATTCCTAGTATCAAACTCATCAATCTTCACAGTATACTCTAAGGCCTTTGGATTTTATTATGCAAGAATAAAAGATTTTCTGATAGAAAAAAAGTAATATATTCAAAATAAAAAGAAACAGATTTAAGAAAAATCTTTCTTCTAGCATCTATCTAGAAGAGACACAAATCTATAAGACTAATAATAATTTCTCAACAGAAAAATTATCAAATTACAATTTCTGAGAAGTCATTTAAAATATATAACAAGCAGAGAAATATACAAACTAAAACAACTCTGAGTTACCACCATACATACATCAAATTCACAAAAGTAGTTTAAAACAATAAAAATTAGCACTGGTGGGGATAAAGGAAAATAGACACTATGAACATTTTTGGTATTTGACTGTGTCTATGATTCTTCCTAATTTGGGTGTTCATTCTATTGATGCAGCCTGTACTTTTTCTTCTCATGAGTAGCTAGTAAGATTCTCATCCACGGATTGCCATTAAATCTAAATAAAAGATCTACCTAACTTATCAGGTGCTTTTCTTTTAGGTCTTTCATTGTTTTTCATTCTCTCAATACATAACTGAGCCATATCCTTTTCTGATCATGCATGTCAAAAATAATGTATTTTATACTATTTCTTCTGCAAGGGACATCAATAGTAATAATATATTGCTTTTTCCATCATTCTTTTGGTCATTTGAAATTTTAATTCTTCAGAGATTATATTGTTTTACCATCACACAGTACACCAGGAAAATGCATTTACAATATGGTTTTAATAACAAGGAAAAGTCTAAGACTATTCAAAGCACCATACAAATTCCCAAAGATGATCTAGTACACACACATTCAAGGTTTCATCCAGAATCTCCATCCTTATGGACCAATTCAACAGGCTATTAATTCATACATCATAATCTGATATTCTTCATCATTTGGTCTAGTGATTATGGAAAGGAAAAGCAAAATCTCAACAGCTATGGGTCAACTAATCAATAAGAATTCATTAAACACTCTCTACACACCAAAGGGTTGTGCTAGATTCTAGGGATTACAAAGACAAAAGTGAAGCGTGCTTAAACTCACATTCTCTTAGTAGAGGAAACATTTACATATATAGGTATATATCAAATAGATGTGAGGTGATGGGGGGAAGGAGGGTTGGGATGAGGACTAGCATCTAGGGGAATTTTATTTACTATTTTTGAGTTGAGTCTTGAAAGAAACTAAGGATTCTATGAGTTAGAGTTAAGGAAAAGCATATTTCAGGGAGAGAGAATACTAATGTCTTCTGGGCTACCTTTTTTGGGTGTGTTAACATTATCCAATTTTCCCCAAGTAGATGTCTACTGTCTAAACTATGATATACAGTTTGATTACTAATATATAGCTAATAACAATATAGCTATTAGTGAATGAATAACTTAGACAGATAAATGAGCTTGGTAAATAAGCTGGGTCTTTAGCTGAAATGACTCTTTTATGAAACTAAATTTGTAAGCTTCCATCATTCTTTTCAATCATGTTTGTGGGGGGAGAAAGGTTAAATTTCTCTAAGGAAATGTGATCATCAATGTCCTTATTTTCCCAGAGTAGATAATTTAAATAGGCCAGATTAAAGTTGTCATAATTACACAAGACACTATTTTCTCATTTTTATTCTTTCTTCTAATTTTATATTTTGACCATTGTTTAATCAAATCAATGAGATTTTAAAATCTTTTCTGCATTAGTAATAATTTATTTCCTTTGCTTTATGAGATAATCAATTTTGTTTTTTATGATACTCTTTGGTGATTTCACCCTCTGATTCTTATTTAAGAAAGTCTAGAATATAATGCATGTTTTTTGAAATAAACTCCTAAGTCTTTGTTATCTTTCATCTCTTAATCCTAAATTATATTTTCATAACAAACTGTTTATTATCTGTCTTCCTCCTCTGAGTTCACCTTTGCAACAAAGGAACCAAGTATTAATTCTGGTGCAAGCTTTTTTAACAAGTAGGGAACATACAATAAAAATTACAAAACTTATTATACCCTTTGACCTTTTAACCACTATCTGCTTGGACTCTAAGAACATTACTAAAACTTTTTAAAAGAGAAAAAATATTCACAGCCTCTTCTGAAAGGACCTTATAAATCATCCAGTCCCACCCTTTCATTTTACCGATGAGGAAACAGAGACCTGACGTCTGAGGAATGGCTGGATAAAGTGTGATATATCAGAAAGCAGAAAGAACAGTTTCAGTAAAGTAAAAGCAGAAATTAGGAGCAGGTGCAGGACTACGCGGTGGGAGGGAAGGAAGAACGGGGGACTGGAGGAGTGGAGGTCCTGGGAGCCTGGAGAGGGAGATTCCACCAGCACCACTACAGAGCAGTAGGGGAGCCCTGCAGGTCCCCTCTCAGACCCTGGTCCAGTCATCCTCTGTCCCCTTTCTTTCCTCCTTGGTCCTGGGAGCCACAGGTAGCTTGAGGCAGCTCTTCCAGAGGTTCCTGGAGCAGAAAAATATTGTCACCAATGTCCTGGGCAAAATGGAGAAGGTTTCTGATGTCGAAAAGTATTACCTGACTACAGGTTCCATTGTTATCCTGGTCCTCTATCTCATATTTCTCTATGGGGCTTCCCTGCTCTGCAATCTCATCAGATTCATCTACCCAGCATATGCCTCTATCAGTGCCACTTGAAAGCCCCCCAAAATATGATGATACCATCCGACTAACCTACGGTATACAGCATTATTTGGCCTGGCTGAATTTTTCTCTGACATCTTGCTTTTCTGGTTCCCCTTCTACTATGCAGAGAGTGTGCCTTCTTGCTATGATGCAAGCTTCTAGTGTCCTGCAATGTCTCCCAGATCCTGTACCATCGTCTGATTGGCCCATCTTCCTGAGGCACCAGGCTTTCATGGACAGTCTGGTGACTGATCTGAGTGGACAAGCCCTGGACAGAGCAGCCTATCTAATGCAGAAAGCAACTAAGGCAGGCATGATTCACCCCCAGAAGAATAAGTGAAGAGACCACCCTGGAGCCAGAGGCTTTGAATGACTAGACCCCCTCCTCCCAGCCCCATCAGCATCGAAGGACCATGGTCCCCAGTCCTGGCCCATTCTAATTAGAATTCTAATAAATTATTAAGCAGCTGATCCCTCCCAGTTGTAAGGCTCCAACCAACTCCACCCTCTTGGGCTTTGGAGTATTAGAAATGTCTCCCTAGGCTGGCAGCTAGGATGGGCATGGGGGGACCTCTGCCCATTTAGGATCCACCAGCACTGCTGAGGCCCTGCTGGTGCTCAAACTATTCTAAGTATACCATTAACCATCTGCCTCTGGCCTCCTCCATCCACCATTGGCCTCCCACAGGACTCTTGATGTGTCCTGGCCATTCTAGCTACAAAGTCCTACACAGGCCAAAAACAAAAAACAAACAAACAAACAAACAAACAAAAAAACCAAACAAAAAAAACCCCCCAAAAATTAGACTGCAGGGGTTTTAAAAAGTGAGTCATAAGAGGATGGAGGCAAGTACAGTACTTTTCAAAAGAAATATGCATAATATGGGAAACTGTCATGTGCAACCTTTATTCCAAGGCCCCTTGACATGGGACTCTTCGTATTGGTGGACAAGAATTATCTGTCCTGGATGATGGGTGGGGAAGAGTTGGACAAGAGGTAAGAAAGCTCCAGACTTCACCAGTCCCTTTTTGGGACTCTCCAAGCACCAGTTCCCTTTGAGACTCCTCAAGTTTCGAGGCAAGTCACTTTCAGGTGCTTCTTGTTTTCAGCTTTGAGAAGGAAGATGGAAGAAGCCAACCCTAGTTCAGGTTACTGAAGGAAAAGACTGAGACGACACAGAAGGAGATATCCCTATCTCTAGCTTGCTACACTAAAGTCTGCAGAGAATTTACCCTTGGATGAGATCCAGGACTCCCTCTCTTGGTTGAGACAAGTAACTTTGATCCTAATGGGAGAGTTCCTTTTAGTCTCTGTCTGATATATAATCTCCTACGTATACCTTCTCTGATATTGTTTTGCTACTTATTTGGATAAATGAGTTTCTTTGCAATTCTATATGAGTATTCATTGTGGAACTGGTAATTAAGTGGATCAAGTCTTGGTTATAAAGGGTCTCTCTTCTCCAAAAATAACAAATTAAACAGGACTAGAACTCAATTGTATCCCCTAGATGAACAATATTTAAGGGAGCAAATAAATAAACTGGGAAACCCTCTCTCTGAGGAAAGCAGAACAGCCTCTGACTCCAACTTCCTGCTTCCCCTCTTGGGAGGAATTAAAGATTCCCACAGAAAAAGGGGGGGGGGGAAGAGGCCAGAGTTGTCTATCCTGCCTCCCTTCTAGCCAAACAAGGACAGCCTTCAACACTGGTGGGCCTCTCATACACTTGGGGTCTTCCTTATACAGCACTAGGCACATTTGTTACATGGTATTTTTTAGGTAATACGACAGTATGAAAAGCAGAAGTGATATATAAAGACTCATAAAATGGCAGAGTAGAAAGAGAATAACAAATACTATTATATTTTAGAAAGCAACATAAATGGAAAATACAAAATACTTTATTAAACTCTACATTAAATAATTTTCCCTTTTTTAAAATTAAAAAGTAAATGGTTCAGAATTTATGGTTTTACAGGGATTTGTGGGAGGCAATGAGGCTGTCTCTTGTGGAAAGCTGACCCTAAAAGCCAGGAGGACAAGGGGTCAAAGTTCCGAGGAAGGACACATATTGGCTATGTGAACCTGGGTAAATTACTTAACCTCAGAACTCTTGGAAACTCTGAAACTTTTAAGTTGCAGAAAAGATGCTGACCTCTACTGGTAGAAAGAGTTTTACATATCAATGATCTCATTTTCCTCTTCCTTTTCATGGCTAAACTCCTAGAAAAGGAAGTCTGTAATCAATGCCTCCACTTCCTTTCCTCTACTTTCTTAACTCTGCAGTCTAACTTCTGACCTCATCATTCATCTGAAACTGCTCTCTCCAACGTTGCCAATGATTTCTAACAACAAATTTAATGGCCTCTTTTCAACCCTCATCCTTTCTGACCTCTGCACCTACTGATAATGTCCATCATGCTCTTCTACATACTTTCTTCTTCAGGTTTTCAAGCCACTCCTCTCACCTAATTCTCTTTCTGGATCTTCATCCAGATAATGCCTAATAACCATGACTGTTCCTCAAGGTCTTCTCTTTTTCCTCTATCCTACTTCACCTGATGATCTCAGTAGCTCTCATGTATTCAATTACCATCTCATGCTATGAAGCTGACTCTCAGGTCCATTTGCCTAGCCCTAACTTCTCACCTAACCATCAGTCTCCTATCTCCAATTGCCTCTTTCACATCTTAAACTGGATGTCTCATAGATATCTTAAACATATTACTAAAATCAAACTCCCCTCTGCCAAGCCTTTCCCTCTTCCAAACTTTCCTGTTACCATCCTCCCAGTCATACAGACTTGAAATCCAGGTGTCATCATGGATTCCTCATTATCTCTCTCATCCTCCGTATCCAATCATTTACCAAGTCTCGTCAATTTTATCTTCGCAACGCACCTCTTGAATGTCTTGTCTCCCCCACACTGCCATCACACTGCCTCAGACCCTCACCTTATGCCTAAACTATTACAATAGCCTGATGGTCGTCCTCTCTGCCTCGGTCTCTCCCCAGCTCTTCTATTCATCTGACAACTCAATCTCCCTAAAGTGTAGTTCTGACCATTTCACACACCACCATTCGGTTCACTCCAGCTCCCTACTGCCTACAAGATCAAACATAAAATCCTATGTTTGGCTTTTAAAGCCTTTCCCAATCTTGAGCCTTTTCTTACTTTTTCATTCTTCTTACACCTTAGTCCCCTCTGTGTACTCTTGAGATCAAATAAACACTGGCCTGCTTGCTGTTCCTCAAACAAGACCCTCCATCTCCAACTTCTGCACTGGCTGTCCCCAAGCCTGGAATTCTCTTCCTTCTCATCTCCACTTCCTGGCTTCCCTGGACTCCTTCAAGTCTCAGCTAAAGCCCCACTTTCTGCAAGTGACCTTTTTCTTTATATATCTTGTTTGTTCTTCCAATGAAGGGCAAATTATTATTCATTACAAGGACAAATACTGAAGCTGAAATACTTAGGCTATGTAATAAGACGACAATTAACTGGAAAAGACCCTGATGTTGGGAAAGAATGGAAGCAAAAGAAGGCGGCTACAAAGGAGGATGAGATTGATAGTAGCATGGAAGCAATCAATGAAGCTGAGTTTAGAGAGACTTCAGGAGATAGTGGAGGACAGAAGGGCCTGACGTGCTGTGGTCCATGGGGCCACAAAGAGTCAGACACAACTGAACAACAACACAAATATATCGTTTGTACCTGGTTGTTTATGTGTTGCCTCCCCCATTAGACTATAAGCTTCCTGAGGGCAGGGCCTTTTTGAGGATAATTTTTTTAATCCCCTGGGCTTAGCATAATACCTGGTACAGAATGGGTGCTTAATAAATGCTTGTTGACTTGAATTAAATCAATGGTCTAATCCTTATCTTCTATTTGGGATTCTATTCCATATTCTATTTGTTTATATTTGTTGAAAGTGTTAAGTTTATAATTTCTAAAACTTCACATCTGCAGAGTGCTTTAACATTTGCAAAATACTGTTTCCACAACTACCTCTGGACTTCTTTTAGCAAGTAAACTGATTTATCCAAGCAAATAGCAAACAAAAACCAGAAAAGTTATGCAGAATGTAATATGCTAGAACATGCATAGAGTGAATGAGCTCTCCTGCTAGGAGTGAAATATCTCAGCTATAACCAACAGCAGAGGTCCCAATCTCACTGAAGGGGAAATACCCTGGAGTCTTTTGGGAGACAAGCAGGAAATAGAGGATTTGTTGAGGAGATGACCTCACCTATCTATCTGTCACTCACAAAGATTAACTGTCCCCATATGTCTAAAGTTGAACCTGAAGAGAGTCTGGAACTGTGTGAGCTTTTCTTAAAAAAAAAAAAATATATATTTATTTTTAGTTTTCACCATTCACTTCCGTAAGATTTTGAGTTACAAATTTTCTCCCCATCCCTCTCCTCCCCCTACCCCAAGATGGCATGCAATCTGATGTAAAGCCTATGACTTTTTATCAGATTATTTTGTTGCCTACATTCTTGATTGAAGAAATTGCTAAATTTTAGTTAGAAGTGAAAACAATGACATATTTTTTCCCTATTCAAATTCAAAAACCTTGTGAAATCTATCCAGATTCTTTGAGAACTGCTGATATATGGTTGTTTAAAGGGAGAACATATTTAACAGTGATAAATGCAAAGAGAGTTGAAACAAATGAAGACTGACAAAATAATACAGGATCTGAGAATAAAGTTATTAATGAATGGCAGACTGAGAGAGAATGAACATGATACTGTTTAGAATTATTAGGAATTATTTCATTCACTGTATTTCTATTCTCTGCCTAACATACTAGGGGCCTAATAAGTACTGATGATTCAGAAAACTTGGGCTTCTTAATCCATGAAAATGATGGGATTATACTCTATGATCTCTAAGACCCCTAAGAAACTAAGAGACTAGTTTCATTAGAATGGTAGGAAGAGAAAACAGATTTCAAGAATTTAAAAAGTCATGAGGGAGACAGAGGCAAGTACAAAATACTCTTAAGAAAGCTGGCAGTGACTCAAGAGAAGCATTAAAAAGGAAAACAGGAAAGGAAAATCATAAGGGACTTGATAAGTTTAAATCGTTTACATTTCTACATGGGAAGATGATATTTGTAACTCATAAGACTTTTCTCATTATCAGAGTAGTTAGAAGGAGCATATATAGACAGAGGACAAATGTGAATTGAATATGAAAGGATATCTAAAAAATAAAATTAAGGGGTGAGAGGAAGGAATGTACTGGGAGAAAGAGAGGTAGAATGGGGCATATTATCTCACATAAAATAAACAAGCAAAAGCTTTTTGTAGTGGAGGGGAAAAGGGAGGAGGTGAGGGAGAGAGAGTGAATCTTACTCTCATTAGAATTGGCTCAAAGAGGGAATAACATACACACTCAATTGGGTATAGAAATCTATCTTACCACAGGAAAGCAGGAAGGGAAATGGATAAGAGAAGGGTGGGGGAATAGGATGGTAGAAAGGAGGGCAGATTGGGGGAGGCAGTAGTCAGAAGCAAGACTTTTGAGAAAGGACAGTGTGAATGAGAGAGAAAATAGGATAGACAGGGGTGGGGGAAATAGGATGAAGGGAAAGAGATCTAACAAGAGTAAATTTTGAAGCAAATTTCTTTGACAAAGATCTCACTTCTCAAATATATAGAGAACTGAGTTAAATTTATATAAATAAGAGCCATTCCCCAGCTGATAAATGATCAAAAGATATAATCAGTTTTCAGAAGAAGTAATCAAAACTATCTATATCCTTATGAAAAAACACTCTAACTCACTATTGATTGGAGAAATGCAAATTAAAACAATTCTAAGGTACTACTTCATACATATTAGATTGGTTAACAGGACAGAAAAGATAAATGACAAATGTTGGAGGGAACATGGGGAAAATGAGACATTAATGCACTGTTGGTGGAGTACTGATTCAGCCATCCTGTAGAGCAGTTTGGAACTATGCCCAAAGGGCTATCAAGACCACTACTAGGTCTATATCCCAAAAGAGATAAAAACAAAAAGGAAAAGGACCTATATGTACAAAAATATTTATAGCAGTAAATAATTAGAAGTTGGGATACCCATCAATTGGGGAATGATTGAACTTGTGATTATGAAATAATACTATCGTATTATAAGAAATGATGAACCAGATGTTCTCAGAAAAGCCTGGAAAGACATGCATGGGCTAACACAAAATGAGATGTAGTGTGTACACAGTAACAGCAATATTGTAAGATAATCAGCTGTGAATGACTTGGCTATTCTCAGTAATGCAATGGTCTGAGACAACTCTGAGGAGCTTATGATGAAGGATGCTCTCTATCCCCAGAGAAGAAACTGATGGTGTCTGTATATAGACTGAAGCATACTTTTTCTAAAACTTTATTTTTCTTATGTTTTTTTTCACATGACTAATATGAATATATTTTTCATGACCACACATGTATAGCCTGTAATAGCTGCCTTGTCAATGAAGATGGGGGGCAGTGGAGAGAGAAGAGGGGGGAAAGTTGGAAACTCAAAGTTCTAAAAATTAATGTTAAAAATTGTTTTTATATGTAACTGGGGGACTAAATACTAAATAAAAGCTTAAAAAGACAGTTGGAAGTGAAAGGAAGGGAAAAAATACAAAAGTAGGGAAGCATTTTTTTCCTCTGAAGATTGAAGTAGTCTGGAGGGCAGAGCCAAGATGGCGGAGTAGAAAGAGGCACCTACTCTAGCTCATTCCCCATAAAATACCTGTAAAAAATGACTCTAAACAAATTCTAGAGAAGCAAAAGCCACAAAATGACAGAATGAAAGAAATTTCCAGCCCCAGGGAGCCTGGAAGGACGACAAGAAAGATCTATCATATGGGGCGTGGAGCAGAACGCAGCCCACAGCCTTGACCCTGGCACTGGCAGAAACAGGAAAAAGTGAAGCTTACTCTCATCACATTTGGCTTAAGGAGGGAATAACATGCTCACTCAATTTGGTATGAAAATCTGTCTTACACAGGGGAGAAGGGATAAGTGAGGTGGAGGGGATGATGGAAGGGAGGGCAAATGGAGGAGGGAGCAATAAGAAGTAAACACTCTTGGGGAGGGACAAGGTCAAAAGAATAGAAGAAATGGGGGGCAGGATAGAATGGAGGGAAATATAGTTAGTCCTACACAACATGACTATTATAGAAGTCTTTTGCAAAACTACACATATATAGCCTATATTGAATTGCTTCCTTTTTCAGTAGGGATGGGTGGGGAGGGAGAAAGGAAGAGAAGTTGGAACTCAAAGTTTTAGGAACAAAGGTTGAAAATTGTTTTTGCTACAACTGGAAAAAAAGAAATACATGTAATGGGGGATAGAAATCTATCTTGCCCTACAAGAAAAGAGAGAAGATGGGGATATGGGAAGGGAGGGCAGATTGGGGGAAGGGGTAATCAGAAAGCATGGCATTTTGGGATGGGGAGAAAATCTGGAACTCAAAATTTTGTGGAAATGAATGCTGAAAACTAAAAATAAATAAACATTTTTTAAAAAGTAGTCTTAATATTATATGTAGGTACTGGAAAAAAAATGGAAGAGAATGAAGAAATAGTAATTTATGAAGCAAGGTCCTGGAGGAGGGTGTGGAATATCATTGCTATAAAAAGATTTCTAAGATCTGATGTATCAGTGCAAAGAAAATACCCTATTGCTATTACTGATATTGACAATTTGGAGGGGACCAGAGAAAACAGAATAAGTAAGAAGGCTGCTTCTTTGGAGATCTCATCATGGAAGATATCTCTTATCATGGAGGAAACCCTACCAGACAAATCCTGTTTTAACAAGTACACAGAGGAAAGTCTTGTCAATCACAAAATGTGAAACTAGACACTGAAATAAAGGGAGAATGTAACACCTCAAAAGAAAGAGAAAATCTAGGTGTGACTGAAAGTATAGATACACTTTCAGACATCATAAGGTCTTATATACAGCACTCATTAGAACCTCAAAGTGGTATTATTGTCTTCTTGTTAATTCTAAATTTTCCATTCTCTCAGTGATTTGGGTCCTAATCCACTTGGTGTGAGGTTTGGGAACTGGGGCAGAGACCTTCCTGTTGTTCAGTCGTGCCTGACTCCTTGTGACCTCATTTGGTGTTTTCTTGGCAAAGACACTCATATGGTCTACCATTTACTTCTCCAGTTCATTTACAGAAGAAGAAACTGAGGCAAATAGGGGATTTGCCCAGGGTCACACAGCAAAGTAAGTGTCTAAGGCCAGATTAGAACGCAGGAAGATGAGTCTTCCAGGCCTGGTCCAGTGCACTAACTAGCTGCCCTACATGTCACATAAACATCAAGCTTTAGATGCTTTGCCCATGATTGTATGCTAATACACATATACTTTTGATGATAGACATGGAAGTTAAAATGGATTCTGTCAAAGCGCAGAATCACCTTAAATTTCCACTGGAAGGCTTGGAAGGCTTATTAATCTATAGAAGGTCTAAGTCTATTTAGTTATTGTCTGACAACTACTTACAGGTTTATATGAGGGCCTGATACCACTGAGGAGTGGGAAAGCGAGGACAAGTCCAGTAATTTGCCATAAAAATAGACCAGAGTAAAAGATGCACATGAAGTGCTCACCTCCTTGTATTTCTCTAACAGGTTCTCTAGACGTTCCGGGGACCGGTGGCCCAGGCCCTTGCTGCGCTCTGCCTCAAACTGGCGTTGATTGTTGTCCTTTTGAAGATTCAGGTGAAGGGCAACTCTTACTAGGCCAGTCATTAACTTCATGGCTATAAAATAGGTAGGGCAGAGAAGGGAAATTAGAGCAGGATTAGGAAAATATTTGTAAGAGGGAGAAAGGATGTCACAAAAGAAGAAGAAATGGAGGAGAGGATTATAAAGAAAATACCCAGTTACAAAGTTGGGGGGAGGGGAAGGAGCTCTCATAGGAGCACCTTCAGCCTAGTCCTATCAAGGTTCTCTCTATTTCTAACATAGACCTATACCCAAGTATTGTTGTCATGGCAGTTCCTCGCTTTGTACTACTGTCACTAAATCATCTTAACCTGACCAAGATATCTCTCAGTTCTCCTGGCCTAGGCAATGTTAAGCTTTTTTCTTTCCTTACTGTATCCAAAGGGAAAAGGGGGTTTATCAAAAAGAACTTGACAAGCACCTAAGTGGAAAAGGTAAAATAAAACAATGTATGAAACAGAACTAATGAATTACAAAGACTGGAAATCCTATCATAGGCTATGCCTAAAATAGTTAAAGAGGACAGATTTGGCTCCAGTTCAAGTCTGACAGGTACCAACAGCTATGGCTCATACTCACATCTTCTAAATGCCCAGGATTCTTTCTACTACATTTCCACTACTCTGCTCATCTGAAACCTGAAAATGAACTAACAGTCCCTAGGTCAGGAGGTTTTGACCATATTTCATGTGCTACTCCCTATTCCTTTCCACCTTCACATTTCATTAAACAAAAAATAGGAAGCCACAAAGTCTCATATTTTTCCTACCAAGGAAGAGTACCTACCACTAATCCAGTTAATTGCAGACCACCTAAAATAGGAGTCCTAGACTAAAGATATGTTAAGTACCCCAATGTTGGTACCAAAGAATCAAAACTTCAGACTGAAGAACTAGGATTACACTAGAAAAATCCAGGACTAAAGAGCGGTTGGCTGGATACCAAGCAAGAAATTTGTTCCCCACTCCCAATCTTTAGTGTAATGCCAACACACCCTAAAACCCAACGTCCTTAGTCCACCTCACCAGGTATATACTCACCAGCCAGTGTGCTGGTGTGACGGAAAGCACGGATCTGAGAATCAGACAGACCAGTGAGTAGGGAGATGAGGGTATCCATGAGGAAATCGTCATAGAGGTAGCTATACTGACACTGACACACCAGTGCACCCACAAATTCACAGAAGCTGCTTCGGAATTTCCTCCAGGCTGTACCTGATGCTGCCAGTGGGTATTTTACAGAATCCTACAGGAAAAAAATAACATTTCAGTGAGGAAATTCATAAAGTGGAAGGGGCCCTAACAGCTCAAGGCCAACTTTGGGAGTGCCTTTCTGTTATTCCACAAGAATCTACTCACTCTTGTTTTCCCCTCTCCAACCCCCACCTTCTTCTTCTCCCTCTTCCTCCCACACCCCCCCTCCTCCCCACTACCCCGGTCCCATCCAAGAAGAAAGGTTGAGATTGCATTCAGTCCACTCAGGCAATTAAAAAAAAGGACAAGGAACTCCTGCTTTTCTTAAGCTCATGTTGTTCCCACCTCATCAAACCTCTCTGTCAGATACTGGATGATCTCTGAATTCTGCAGGGTCTTGAACATCTGATGGGTTACTACACCTGAAGAACATGGGAACTTAGGTTTTAATGGACAGAAGGAAATAGCTTAAATAAATAAATAACTCAGCTATTTGCAGACACATCAAGGAATGAGATAACAAGAACTTAACATTTATATGACATTCTAAGTAAGGTTTACAAACATTTTATACACATTTTGTCGTTTAAACTCCAAAACAATTCTGTGATAGCAGCAGCACAAGTCATACTCATTTCACAGATGAGGAACTAGAGACTAAGAGAAGTTCAGTGACTTACCCTCATTCATAGTACCATGACAGCAGGGATAAAGTACAGAATATACCTATGTAACAACATATAAATAGTATTGTTGCTACTGTGGTTTTAAGTGAACTGAGAAGATGTGTAGTTCAACACCTTCACTGGACAAATAAAGAAACTAACAGGGGGAGGGAAGAAGAGCTGTAAATAAAGAATAAATACAGTACTGGCTGTACTGCCAATGTGATAAATACAGTACTGGCTGTACTGCCAATGTGATACCATAGCAGTCGCTATGGATATACATGTGTATTTCCAGGGTAAATTCACAAAATATAAACTCTCTTCCACAAAGACAAAACCAAAATAATTATTCAGATACCAGAAAGCCAAATCCATCATAGTAACAAAGAAATCTATACACATTATAAATGGAGGGAGCACAGCGCCATCCCCAAGCCTTCCCTCCATCAGGCCTCCCCACAAACAAGTTCCCTTAGGCAAAATCACTTCCTTTCTCACTCACCTTAGCTACTCTGCCAGCTCTATCAGCTGTGTCTCATTCTCTCCCACCTCTTCCCTTCCTGCTCCACTCATTCACCCTCCTCTCACCAGGGGCTTCTTCATGTGACTCAAGCTGTGGGCTGGGCCAAAGCTCAAAGCAGGTCACATGGGCCTATTAAGGGGCAGGGAAGATCTTCAAATTCCCTTACCATTACACTGGTCTTTTCTTCCTGTGATGCTGACCTTGCATTTACTTTGTAAAAGAAAAGTTTTACTGATACTTTTAAAAAGTTCAGCATCCTTTCCCAATAACCACTCCCTGAAACAGCATCCTCCTCTCTCCCTAGTAATAATGAAATAAGTTATGCAGAACAAACCAACACATCAACTACTGGTGATAATCTGCCTCATTCTGCACCATCCCTGCATCATCTCTCATCAAAGAGGATGAAAGAGGCTTCGCCATCAGTCCTCTGGGGTCAAGATTGGTTGATTAGGGTTGTTTTTCTTTATATTCTTGTGGTTATTATATAAACTGTTTACCATGTTCTGTTATGCTAAATCAGCTCATACAAATCTCAAATTTTCTTGGAATTTTTCATATAGTTTGTTACAATGCAGCAATAAATTACCTTAAATATATCTGACAATTTCTTCAGTCTTTTCCCAATCAATGAATTCCCACTTTGTTTCCAGTTCTTTCCTATCCCCCCAAAAAGATGGCTCTAAGTGTTATAGTGGACAGAGCACTGGACTTGGAGTGAGGAAGAGTTTGAGTGCAAATTCTGCCTTAAACACTTACTGTGTAAGGCCAATCAAATCACTTAACCTCTTGGCTTAATTTTCCTTAGATGTAAATTGAAATCAACAATTGAAATCTCTCACAGGGTTGAGAATCAAATAAGATAGCATACATAAAGTACTGTCCAAAATGCACTTATCTAAATGTTAGCTCTTCAGGGTGACATTTTCCTCTCTTTACCTCGCTTAGAGTGAATGTCTGGTCAATTTGGTGATTATTCTAATATATTTTCATGCTGTTTTCCAAAACAGGTCAATTTATAAGGCATTAGTGGCTACAGTCCTCCTCACATTCACTACTTTCATCTTGCTCTGTGGAGGAAAGGGCAGTAACTTGCTAGTTCTTTGTCTAGAACCTTCTCTGCATCTGAGACTTGGGCCATTGCATAGTGTCTCATGTAAGCCACCCAGTTTGCACTGCCCTTGAGTAAAGGCCAAGGGGACACATACTAAAGATATGCCCTTTTGCACCTCTCCTCCTCCTTTTGTGATCAACAACAACATTCTGAGGACAGCCATTAACTGCTGCTTGTCATCTGAATTCTCCTGTAGTATATAAAATAATGTTTCTTCAGTTACAAAACCATCACAAACACAGAGCAGAATGGTATACTGGCTAGAGGGCTCGCCCAGTGTTTTAGTTTATCTTTGGGCACATCACAAACTCTGGAGAGGTTAGGCTGCCTGGAGGCAATACTATAAGACTATTAAGTTGTAAAAGAGCAGATCTGCATTCAAGGTACTGTGGCTAGAGCACTGGACCTGGAATCAAGAAGATTGGAATTCAAATCTGGCCTCAGATACTTACTAGTTGTGTGACCCTGGGCAAGTCATTTAACTTCTGTTTGCCTGAATTTCCTCAATTATAAAAGGGAGACATTATTAGCATCTACCTCTCACAGTTGTTGTGATAATCAAACAATAATATTTGTAAAGCACTTAGCACAGGGCTAAATCTAACAAGATAAAATTCAACATGAATAAAACACAAATTTGTAGCCTTGGGTAAAAGAAATCAATTTCACAAATAAAAAATGGGGGAAGCATGATTAGACAGTCTTAAAAAATTATCTGGGAAATTATGGTATATGATTTTAAGTTGTGGTATATAATTGTAATGGAATACTACTATGCTAAAAGAAATGATGAACAGGCTGGTTTCAGAAAAACCTGGAAAGACTTACATGAACTGATGGCAAAGTAAAGTAAGCGGAACCAGGAGAACATGGTAAACAGTAAGAGTAATATTGCATAATGACCTGCTGTGAATGACTTATTCTCAGCAATACAATCATCCAAGATTAATTCCAAAGGACTCATGATGAAAAATGCTACCCACCTCCAAAGAAAGAATTGATGGAGTTTGAATGCAGATTGAAGCATGCTATTTTTCACTTTATTTTTTTCTTGTTTTTCTTTTGTTGTTATTCCGTTTTCTTTCACATGACTAATATGGATATACATTTTGCATGATTACACATATATAACCTATGTCAAATTGTTTCCTATCTTGGGGAAGAGAGATGGAGAATTTGGAACTTAAAACTTTAAAAAATTAATGTTAAAAGTTGCTTTTACATGTAACTAGGAAAAATATGACTCAAAAAATTATCGATGGCAGCTAAAAAAAACTTTGGTTACATTAAGGAAGTATAGCCTTAAACACTCTGTTTATAGAAACAGAAAGGGGATAGTTCCTTTCCACCTCCATCTCCATTCCATTATCTGGAATATTGTGTTCAGCTCTGGGTATTCTAATTTAATGAGGACACTAATAATCTAGAGAATTGGGAGGAGGCAATTAGATGGTGAAGGGTCTTGAATCCATATCATAGGAAGGTTAAGTTGAAGGAACTAGAGTTGTTTAAACTAGAGAAGATTATGGGGCCACCACAGCCATCTTCAAGTATTTTAAGGGTAACAATTGAAAGAGGCATTAAATGTGCTCTGTTTGGCCCCAGAAGACAGGAACAAAAGTGAAATGGACTGCCTTAAGAGGTGGTAGGTTCTCTTCCTGGAAGGTTTTCAAGTAGAGAGTAGGTGAGTAGGTGATTGGCGATGTCATAGTGAAGATTCCTTTCATGTATGGATTGAACTACTTGGTTACTTGAAGTTCTTTCTAACTCAGTTCTGATACTGTGGAAAGGACTTAGCACAGAAGGAAGTAGAATAGAAAATTTATTTTGAGAAAGTAATCAGGAGAGGTGGAGAACAGGCCAAAGGATTAAGGATAGGGGGAAATCTCCTTACCTTTGCACCCACAAGCCCCAATGAAAAAGTTAATGAGCTCCAGGAATCCTGCATCTTGATCCTGCTTGTAGCCCTCCAGCCAGTCATCCACCACAACCTACAGTAGGTACGTCAAGAAGAAAAAAAATTGAACAGAGACAGTGACAAGGAAAAAACAGATGTACCTCACACCCCAGGTCTTTCCCTGGTTTACACTATAGCTCATTCCTTCCTCAGCCCACAATCACAGAGCCTCTCCTCTCCTGAAAAGTCTCCAAAGGAGACACTCCCATCTTTCACTTCCCAAACTTCCATATCCCTCAAAGTTTGAGGCTTTTCCCTGAGGCACAATACCTATTTTTCCTATCTCAGCTTAAGTTCATTAAAATATCTACACCAAACCAAGGCTGCAGATAATTCATGCAAAGAGTAAGTCAATAACAAATCAAAGTGATCAGGAACTGTGCCCTTTACCTGCATGGCACTCTTGGCAGTCTTCACAGCCTCTAAGAGATCACTAGTAGGGGGTTTCTGATTTCTAGGTCCATCAGAGTCTTTTCGGGATCCCTTCCTTGGATGTTTAGCCACCTGGGGAAGTGTAGAGAAAGGGTATGAGAATGGAAGATTATGATCACTATGTACAAAAATGCTACAAATAATGTTACTATGAGCAACAAAATAGTAGCAGTTACATGTGTCCAGTGACAGAACTGGCTAAACAAACCAAATATTACCCTGCTGTAAAGAATAATAAACATTAAGAATTCAGAAAATCATGAGAACATTTGCATGTAGGGATAGAGAGTAAAGAACAGAGTCAAAAGAATGATAACTATGATTTTGAAAATAAAAACTACACTAATCAGGTCAAATGTATGTTTGTACTAAATTATTCAAGCTGCAGTACACATACTTTCTGTTAATAAGAGTGAAATGTACCGCAAGTTCAAATCACTCTTCTAGAAAATTCTGATTAAGAGTTTTCAAGGATGTACTTTATAGGAGTTGGTTAAGAAGTGTCATTGATATCAAAACAAAATTTTATCAACAAAGAAAAAGCATAGTTATGAGTTAGAAAGGAAAAAAAAATGAAATTTAACTCCCACCTTCTTTCCTGTCTTCCCCTACATCTACTAACAATATAAAATTGCAAACCAAAGGGGAAATATTACAGTTGTTAGCTTAAACTAAAGCTTTTAAAACTACTAAAGATACAATTCATTTTAAATTAATTTCACAGAATTTTAACATAAGAGGCCTCTTGAGATAATCTAGTCCAAATTTCTCATTTTACAGATGACAGAACTGAAGTCTAAAGAGGTGAAATTACATGCCTAAAGTCCCACAGCTATGTAGTGGCAGAGTTTAATCTCCTGACCGCCTGACCAGTTCTCCTTTATCATGCTGATTTGCATGTTATTCATTTAATAGCTAAATGGGTGTGGATCATGATCACTTGTGGCTTTTTCCCCAGTGCCCCCAAACCATATCCCTATCCCTTCATATCCCTTTACTGCCCTACCCCTTATTCTATTTCTTTAGCTTTATTTCTCCCCTCCACTATCCCCAACCTCTGTTCTTTCTCACTCAATATCTTTACAGGTGTACTTTCCATCAATCCCATCCCCAGTATCTGTCTTTGAGTTCATTCACCCACCCCCATTTTCCAAATCAAAGCATTAAGACTAGGACTCACCGGGACGGTCTTAGGTTGTTTTCTGGCCGCTCTCTTCTTCATCTGCGGCTTCCAGGCATCTTCAAAGTCACCGTCACTATCCCTATGGGAGAGTATGGTTTCCCCTTAGACAGAATATCTCAAACCCATTCTAACACTCATTCTATTATACAGAAATAAAGAAACTGAGTCATGTTTCTCTCTTTATCCCTACCAGCGATGGGGAACCTTTGGGCTTGAGGCCACATGTGACCCTCTTATATTGTTAGTACTGCAGCTTGAATAATTTAGCACAAACATACATTTGACCTGATTAGTGTAGTTTTTATTTTCAAAATCATAGTTATCATTCTTTTGACTCTGTTCTTTACTCTCTATCCCTACATGCAAATGTTCTCATGTGTTCCCTTGGCTGGAATTTACCACCCTGATTGCCACCTGTAAAAAATCCTATCTATCTTCTCTGGTGCTATCAAGTTTAAGTGATGCCTCCCTCTTCTTGGCAACCCTAGCATCTACTGTATGGTGAACACTGCTAGGCACTAGGACAAATACAAAGATGGTTATGACATAGTCCCTGCCCTCAGAGACTACAGTCTAGCTAAGGAGATAAGACACATATCCTAGCTCTTTCCTACCTTTCCAGTCTTCTCACACTCCGCTCCCCCCCCATGTATTCTACAATTCAGTAACAATGGCCTCTTTACTGTTTCTCATACAAGATACTCTATTTCCCAACTCTGCATTTCACTGGCTGTCCCCTACCCCTGGAATGCTTTTTCTCTTCATTTCTGCCTTCTTGCTCTCTTCAAGTCTCATCTAAAAATCCCACCTTCTGATAAAAGCCTTTCCTATCCCTCTTAATGCCAATGCCTTCCCTTTGAGATTTTCTCCAATTTATCCTGTATCTCTCTTGTATGTACAGTTATTTCACCCCCATTTGAATATGAGCTCTTTTCCCAGCACTTAGTACAGTGCCTGATACCCAGAAAGCTCTTAATAAATGTGTATTGACTAATAATATCCAAAAATATGTAAAACGACATAAGCATTAATTATGTAATAACTATAGTGCAGAAAGAAACAGAATATGTTAGAAGAAAAAATCATCACATTTTTCCTTGTCTTGTAGCTCCTTGTGCATATCTTATCTTATGCTAGTAGACTCTATATGGACTCCTATGAACAAGGAGCAGCTCAATCATCTTAAAATCTACTTTGCTCAGCATAGTTTTCTACAAGTAGCAGGTACTCAAGACATGTCTGTTGAGTGAATAACAGACAATCAAACATTTGCTCTGCTATAAAGCATTTCCTTTATCAGCAGCAGTCTAAATTCTGGGCTATGTTGTTCTGAACTTGGACAGGTTTTATTCCATTCTTATACGAGGATATAATTATATTATTATTATTAATGCAATAAGAGATGATTAGCTTGAGGAAATGGAAGGGATTCAATTCATTTAATAATAACTTATCAAACACCTACAATGTGCAAAGCACTTTGCTAAGTACTGGGGGAGATACAAAGATAAATAAGACCTAGCTTCCTACCCTCATGGAGATCAGACAATGGCAGAATAAAGGCACAGGGCTATAAATTACTCCTCAGCCCTACTCACCTAACATCTGAAACCAATACAGAATTCCTCTCTTCAGCCCAGGCAACAACGGCAGAAGAGGTGGATGAAGCAGATGAAAACCTCTGAGTAGCTGGCCTCCCATTCTGCCATGGGGATGATCCAGAACTGGAAGAGAAGCCACGGCACAGAGAGGAGGAGGGCATCATAGTCATAGTGATGATTCTGATGAAGACAAAAGGGACACCATTTCAAAGCTCAAGGTCTTGCCAGTCAAAAAGCGTTTGTTAAGTGTTTGCTCTACGTGCCAGGAACTGTGTAAGCCCTGGGAATACCAAATAAGAAAAAAAAAATCGCTGCTCTTTAGGGGTTCAAATTCTAAACAACAAGTTATCATGTAAATATCTAGATACATTAAAAAAGCATACAGCCTCAGAGGAAAGGTGAGGATACAAGCACCTGCAGGGATATTTAAGAAAAGCCTCCTGAAGAAGGCATATGGCAGTATGATTTGCACTGTCTTGAAACGCCAAGGAAACTAAGAAGCTGAGGTAAGGAAAGGCACGTTTGAGGCACGTGGGACAAATGGTGCCAAGACAAATAAGGAAAATGGAGTGCCCTGTAGCAGAAAAAGCCATCAGACCCATCTGAATGGATGATTAGAAGGGAGTAACATTAGCAAGCCTGGAAGGGATCAGGTTGTGAAGAACTTTGAATGCTTTTATACGTAATCTTGGAGATGGTTGACAAAAAACTCACCGGAATTAATTAATTAGGAAGTATGATACGGGCAGATCAATACTTTTGTACAAAAGTCATTTTGGCAGGTGAGGGAAGGATTGACCGCCTACGAGAACCTTGAGACAGAAGGCCCAAATACAAGGTGACGGCAATACTCCTGATTAGATCCTCTTCTCCTTCCAAAGAAATCCGCGAGAGGAGTCCCCTCCCTGTCCTAGAACTGATAGAGACAATAATAATAGTGGGTATGCTAATGGTGGCAAATATTCTACCCCCAGATTGATAAGGGGCCAACCGCTTTCGGTGTCAGGGGGTACGCTCCCAAAAAAACGCTCAAAGGGAAGGGTCTGGGAAGAAGAGGGATCCGTCACCAGCGCTGCCTGAAATGAGTTATGGGGAAGTCAAAGCAAACCGTCACATCAGGGGGCAAAAACGGCAAATGAACATTTTATACGTTTACCTTGTTAAAGGCTTTACCGACGTTATTTCCCACCCTACCCACCTGCCGCCCCCAGCCCTTGTTGAGGAGATACCGGACGCTCAGAGGTGAAGGGACACAATTCTTAAAGTGTTGGGGTGAGAGCTGAACCCCGAGTTCAAAATGACCTTCCCTCACTCTCGGCCCAATGGACCGGACAAATCCTGCCCTGGGGTTCCCCGCCCCCACCCTCTGACCCCAGAGTAGCTGCCGCGGGGTCCTGGGGTCACTACCTAGTTACTGGCCTAAGCCTCCCCCCCACCCGCGTCCCCTCTCCTTCTCCTCTTTCTCCATGTTCCTCCCCCCCCCCCCCAAACCCCGTCCCCGCCGGTCTCCGGGGTCTCCGGGCCCGTCTCACCGGCAGCTTCGTCCCCCCTCTTCTTCCTCCCCCCTACCTCACACACTTCCTCACGGCAGGAATGTGGCTTTTCCCTAAGCTTGTTTTCCGGGGAAATGGGAACAGGCGCCTTCAGAAATCACACACTCGGGTAAACGCCGCCAGTTCAAACGAGGGCGTGAGGGAGGGCTGAGTCCGTCCCAGAAGGGGCGGCTCCTCCTTCCCTCCCCCCACGCCAGTACCTGAAAAGCCTCCAGTTCTCGGGTATCTCGGGCCTCGAGAAAAAACGCGGGAAGTTGCGAGGGGAGTTCTGCGCACGCGCCGACCGAGTGGCCAGGGCCCTGGGGTTGGGACTAAAGGCCCAGGACACGTGCCCGCCACGCTCTAACCGCCAGTCTTTTTCAGTCCACGTGAAAGCCTCTCCCTCGAGTAGCTGTCACGTGGGCTGAACTTTTCCCTCCCTCCCTGTGCCGAATCCCACTATTTCGCGCAAATCTATCCGAAGGCACCGCCTTCTATCCCCGGCTCTGGGTTCCCATTGGCTCGGCCCCTGCCCAGCGTCCGGTTAGCGCCTTCAAACCTGGTTGTCCTTTTCCATTGGTTGAGCCGCACTGAGGGCCACACCTCCTCAACTTCACCTACCCACTTGCTTTTGCTATGACCCGCCCCGTAGGTAGGCTTGCTCACTCACATTGGCTGAGTCCCGCCCCTGACCCCGCCCCCGAGACCCAGTCTTATGCTCTCATTGGTTAAATCTGTCTCTGACCCTGCCTCCGGGCCGGCTCCCGGCTCCCATTGTCTCCGCCGCTGCCGCCTGGTCCCGCAACACTACTGGGCAATTGTGTTTTCCAGGCTCGTTCTTTCTCTGACCAGGGAAGTGGTCCCACAGCCCGAGCTGGCTCTGCACGCTCAGGTGGTTCTTCCCTCATCCTACGGACCCACTCCCGTTCCCTGAGGCAGTCGCAGTCATGTCCTCTCTGCGGCCCCTTCTGTTCTTGCTGCTGCCCCTGTGCCCCGGGCCGGGGGGCGAGGCCAAGGCCACACGGAGCTGCGCTGAGACCCGGCAGGTGCTGGGGGCCCGGGGTTACAGCCTGAGCTTACTGCCTCCCACACTGATCTCTGGTAAGGGGAGAACAAGAAGCCTGGGGAACAGAGTCTTGGTCCCGTCATAGCCCATTCTAAATAAAGACCACTCCCTATCCCGTAACAATCCCCTCTTTATTTACTCCATAGTAACCCCACTCCCTTGAAGATCCCCTTGTGCTGCCAGGCCCATGATAACTGAACCCCTGTCCGAAAGCCCCTCTCCCTCTATTCCTACAGAACCCTCCTTTTCTCCATGACCACCTTTCTCCAAGACATAACAGAAGCCTCCCTCCACGCCCTTTCTGTCTCAATCGTATAATACATTTTCCACTCCTCCCATAGAAACTTCTCCCATAAATCCATGCCTGTGACATGGACTCATAATAAAACTCTTCTGTTTCCACATAATCTCATTCTCCTATCTTATCTCCATCTTATGAGACCTTTGGGGCCCTGGGAATGGGTTAAGCTAATGGTTGGGGGATGTCATTGTCCATCTGGGCTTCCTTTTGAGCAGAAACCATAGATGATCATTGGCCAGTGAACCTGGGGGATGCTGGGGGCTACTGAGAAGAGAGAACACAGTCAAGAGGAAACAAAGGCAGGCAGCCCACCTAGGGAAAGAAAAAGATGAGAGGGAAGAAATTTTCTTAATAACATTCCCTGACATATCATTCTTCCTCAGGTGAGCATCTCCGGGTCTGCCCTCAGGAATACACATGCTGCTCCAGTGATACAGAACAGAAGCTGACTAGAGAGACAGAAGATACCTTTCGGGGTCTGGTGGAGGAGAGTGGATCCTTCCTTGTACATACTTTAGCTGCTCGGCATCGGAAATTCAATGGTGAGGACCCTAGTGTCCAGAATCCTAGCGTTTTTATATCCCCTGTATGCTCAAGACCCACAATCTTTTCCCAACACCCAGTCCCCTCTCAAAATAACTAGTTCTTCTTCCCCTACCCTTGACACTGAACCTACAAAATAATTTGTCTTTTTCCTTCTTCACTATGTTTCCTCCTCTGCTCTCCTTTCCTCTTGTCTGACTGTCTCTTGTTCTTTGGTCACACTGTCTTCCCATGCCCCTCCCCACTCCCCACCATCCTTATGTCTAATACAGAGTTTTTCCAGGAGTTGCTTTCTGCATCTGAACGCTCCCTCTCCCAGTTGTTCTCTCGTTCCTATGGCCGCCTGTTTGTCCAGCACGCACCTGTGTTCAGTGAGCTCTTCTCCCAGCTACGTGGCCACTACCGGGGCACCAGTGCAGGATTAGATGATGCCTTGTCTGAATTCTGGGCTCAGCTGTTAGAAAGGGCATTTCCCCTGCTGCATCCACAGTATAGTTTTCCCCCTGACTACCTGCTTTGCCTTGTACGCCTGTCTGCATCCCCAAATGGCCAGCTACAACCATTTGGGGATTCACCTCGACGCCTACGCTTGCAGGTAAGGGGCAGCTGCACTTTAATCCTACAAATCTTCACACCTCTGTATTTATTCAGACCCCTGATTTTGCTACTATGTGAGACTTAGTTTCCCCTGATTTCCTCCAAGATCCTGATCCCTTCATACCAGCTGGATAACAATTCCCCCAAAAGCTCTAATTCCCTCAGACAATAAGTAGTCTCTTGATTTTTCTCTACTCCAACTGTTGTAAACCTTACCAGCCTTGGCTTTCCAAAGATCCCCATAGAAACCAAGGCTTAAGGTCCTTTAGATCTTAAAGTCCCTTTTCCCACATTCTAACTAACTTTTTTCTTCCTCCATATCCCTTTCTTGACTAGGTAACTCGAGCTCTGGTGGCTGCTCGTGCCTTTGTCCAGGGACTGGCAACTGGAAGAGATGTGGTCAGCTCAGCACTTAAGGTTGGTAAGAATATTAGGGAAGGGAGAGGCCCCAGGGCAAGAAGTGGGGGGCCAGAGAGAGACCTCAGTAGAGAGATTTTAATTTAAGGAGACCTATGTTACTTACTGTGTTATAGTAACAGGACTAGGTCCCTTGTCTGCCCTGGGATAAATTTCTACCCTAAGAGGAAGAGAGGAGAAAAGACAAATTCCAATGACCGCAATCTCTGACCATGTTGTGCCTACGATCTCCTTTGCCTCTTGACTCTCTTGGCACTTCTGGAGGTTATATAGACATTGTCCCTCATCACATAGCCTTTGACTAACGACATTTCACGGTAATGTCAAATTACTAATGTATCATATATAACAGAATCCTATCACGGATTGGTGAAACTCACTGTGACATAAATTAGCTTTCTGTCCAATCTTATACTATTGCTTTTATGGAAATTTCTGCTATTTAACATTATTTCATCTAAAACGGTGTTTTTATAGAATTGATTAACAAAATCAGTCAGACTATGGCTTTTTTGGAGTTTTGAGAGATTGATTCTTGTGATTTCTAACCTGAGGTATGCTAGTAAATGTTTAACAACTGGCTGTCTGCTTTAAAAGAAGTGTTCCTCCTGACATTTTTAAGCTTAATATACATTATTTGCATTTTCTCCATAACTTTGATAAGTCTAGACAGTCAACAAAACAAAAAGTCAAACCCTGATTTTATAGTATTTGCCAGTTATCAAAATGTAAATGTTCGTACTGGAAAGTTAACAGTCAACTTCTGCAAGTCCGTTTGCGCCTCCAACCCTTGTTACTTGTTTTCAAGCTTTGTAAGAGATAATTTTCCGTAGCCTGGCATTTAAACCCAAGACTTCAACCATGTCTCATACTTCATTGAATCCTTTCCTCCAGCTAGACCAAAGGAGATACTATCCCCTGAGTTCATACACCAAAAGTCATTCCTACCTCTGTGACCTTGATCTTACCATTCTGCCTAAAATATCTGTCCTCTCCCTTCTTTCCACTTATCTGAACATCACCCTTAAGATCATCTCCACCACGAAGTCTTCTCTGACTTGTCGTAGTCCTCAATGATCTCTCATTCTTCAGAAACTCCCACCCCTCCCATTGATAGTCATCATACATTAGATCATTGTTCATGAATGCCGCATGGCATAATGGGCTTAGAATGAGGAAGACCTGGGTTAAAATCTTCCCTCTGATAATGTGATTCTGTCAAAGTCACAATGGGAAAGTGTGTCTTAAGCAACCGCCTAAGATAATCTACTAAGTCATAGGTTACAATTCTAGAAATTTCCCAAGCTGACAAAAGAAATCACAGAGCCTTCAAACATCATCATTCATCTTTTAATATTTTTCTTCAACTAAATTGTACAATCTTTGAGATTATGAAGTATGGCTTACCCTCCCATTATTTCTTTTAGTGCCTAACACAGTGCCTTCAAATTGTAATTATTTAATAAATGTTTGTTGTTGATGATGATTGATGATGATGGTGATGGTGTTCTTTGTCCCCAGGTGTCAATGTCTGAGGGCTGTGTCCAGGCTGTAATGCGTCTGACTGGCTGTCCCCTATGCCAAGGGGCTCCTTCCCTGCGGCCCTGTCGGGGTTTCTGCCTCAATGTGGCTCGAGGCTGTCTCAGTGGAGGGGGGCTGGAGCCAGACTGGGGAAGCTACTTGGGTGAGAGGGGCCAAGGGAGGACTGGGAGGTGAGACTACCTGGGTGAAAGGGGCATAGGTGAGGGGTGAGATACTAAGAAAGGCTAACCAGGAAATCTAAAAGGCAAATATCCTCACAATAAGGCCTGGAAGAGAATCTCTGTGGAAAGAATCTGGGATAAAGAGTTGTCATAATGTCCTTTCTCTTCTTCTCCCTACCAGACACGCTCTTGCTCCTGGCAGAGAGGCTCCAAGGCCCCTTCTCCTTCGAATTAGCATCTGAGTCTATTGGAGTTAAAATCTCAGAGGGTTTGATGTTTCTGCAGGAGAACAGCGTGGGGATTTCAGCCCAGGTATCAGAGGATCAGAGTCCAGGGACTTTATCAAGGGAAAGAGAGCATTGCCATTATTACTGGAAACAACAAAGGGATGGGAACCCATTATCTTCTAAACTCTTTTCTTTACTGTATCACTCAGGTCTTTCAGGGATGTGGGGGTCCTCATCCAGCCCCTGTCCGTTCTCGGAGAGCTCCTTCACCCCACGATGAAGTCAGTCAACTGTGGACATTTCCTCCTGAGGAGGAGTGGCCCACTACAGCTGCAGGAACCAATTTGCCTCGACTGGTGAGAGAATCAATCTCTAACAGAAGATAGATGGATGAGGGTGGATGGAGATGACATGAACATCTGTGAAAAGTAGAGGTTTATCTGACCTGCATTCCCCATAGCGCCATCTCTCCTACCTATCAGGTATGGGAGCTTCGGGAGCGGCTGCAGCGGGTTCGGGGTTTCTGGACAGGGCTGCCCCTGACACTGTGTGGAGATCCACGGATGTCAATGGATGTTACAGAGGAAGCAATGCCCTGCTGGACAGGAGCGGGATGGGGACGGTAAGAACCTCTCAATATATGAGGAGTAATGCATAAGCAGAGACCCCGAAAGATCCAAGTGAGGAGAATTATGGGGTGATTGGTAAGGATAGGGTAGAGATGTTTAGTGGTTAGAAAGTGAAGAGAAGGTAGGACAGAGAGAGTAGGAAAAGCAAACCATGCTTTCCTACTGTTCATGGCCCCAGGTACCTTCCGCCTGTAGTAGGAAGTTCCTTGGCTGAGCAGATAAAAAATCCTGAGTTGGAAGTGGACATCTCAGGGCCCAGCCTCTCCACAAGGCGGCAGAGGTTGCAGCTACGGGCAGCCACAGCTCGAATGAGGGCAGCAGCTCTTGGGCATGACCTGGACCTTCAAGATGCAGGTGAGGATCGTCCCCCAATCTGACCTCCGGCTGGACACTGACCCTAACCTTTCAGGGCCTTTGGCCTCTCCCCTCATTCCTGAGCCCTTCATGACCCATAACTCCCTCTGTTGATCTCAACCAAAGATCCCAGCCTTTAATTCTTAACTGATTCGTCTTCTGGTGGCCAAAGTGAACCAGCACCCCGAAGAGCCACGACTACGTCCTGTCCTTTTCTCGATCACTCTCTCGACTGACATCTCCCTTTCTTTCTGTACATTCCTCTGACATTGTTTCCCTATCTCCATTTCTGTGTTCCTGTTCCTCTCCCTCCCCACAGTTATGTGGAGGACAGTGTAGTCAAAAACTAGACTAGGAGGCAGGCAGAAGCCTTTACTTACAACTTCTGTGACAATGGGCAAACTTCCTTTCTCTGAGCTTCCTCTATAAAATGAGTGGGGATTGAGTCCTTTTATAACAGGGGGGACTGGACACATTAAAATTAAATAAATATTTATGAAGAGTTTACTATATGCAGGGCATTATGCTAGGCACTGGAGATACAAAGACAAAAATGAAGCAGTCTCTACCCTCAAGGAACTTACAGTCAACTAGGGGATACAAAATGTATACAGATAAGTAAATACAAGGTAGGGAGTGGTGGCTGGGGTGGGATGGTAAAGGAGAGTTCATGAAGTGATCTAGAAAAGTTGTAGTAGAGAAAACATTAAAAACTGGGAAGATCAAGGAAGGTTTCATGGAGGACATAGTACCTGGGCCAAGCCTTGCAGATAGATAACGATTTTAAAAGACAGTTATGAGAAAAGGAAGTATATACTAGGTATGGAGGCTGGCTTGTGTGAACGCACAAGACTAGAGATGGCATGTTGGATTTGGGGGACAGCTGAGAGTCCAGTTGGATCTACAAGGACTTTTCCATTTTTGACATTCTGATTGTCTCCCTCAGATGAGGATGCTAGTGGTTCTGGGGAAGGGCAGCACTATGCAGATGACTGGACAGCAAGAGCAGCAGCTGTGGCCCCACCAGCCCGGCCTCCAAGAAGGGATACTCCTGTGGGTAAAGGAAGTGGTCGCTACAACCACGGTAGTGCCAGGAGCAGGGTGGCCTCCGGGAATCACCCTACCTACCCCCTTCTCCCACTTCTCCTACCCCTAGCCCTGGTCCTGCTTGGGCCTTGATAATAGGGGCAGAGAGAAAGGATGTGCCCCCCTTTTGCCCTCTCCTCCCCAAAAACCCTTTAGGAAGAACTAAAGGGAACAACTGATTATGGGCAGAGTAGGGACAGCTAAGAGCATGGGGTGAGTGGCTGGAGTCCCAAATCCAATTGGAGAAGAGGGTGGGAGTTATAATATTTATTTTTCCATTTGATAAGGGGATGGGGGGGTATTTATTGGGGGGTGGGTTGTTCTCTAGGCCTCTCCAGCCTGGGGCTAGGAGGGTTAATTTTTGGGGTGGATAGGGTTGTCAATGTCAAGGTAGATCCAAGGAACTGGGGAGAAGGGAGGGAAAGGGGAAAAATGGGATGTAAAGACACTCTGATTGCAAGAAGGAGGTTAGAGGGTAAAATGTCTGAGTTTCTGGGTCTATTGACTTTTTTCAGTTCTTAGTTTCTTATTAAAGAAATACACAAATTAGACCCAAAAAAAGCCCACAACCTATCACTGTTAATTATCTCTTATCCATATCCTCATCTCCTTCATTGTTTTAATTTTTTTTAATTCTGAAAATAAATGGTTAATTTATTGGCTATTGTGTGTGTATCACTTGATTACTCAGTGTATCCAGTTCCCAAAGTCATCCCCAATCTTGCCCCCACTGCCCAGAGCAGGGACGTCAGAGTCTAAGGTCTCTGAGTTCCCTCTGCCTAGTGTCTACCTCTGCCTACTTGTTTTTCTGTCTCTTAACATGCTTATAAATATCTCAACTAGATCTACTCTTCCGACCTTTGTTTCTGCTGCTCTCTACTACTAAGTTTTATTTGTGTTGGGATCTGTTTTACGTTTTCCCTTCACATTTCTAAAACTGAACAGGGAGGAACAAAAGCAGAGGCTCTGAGGAGAAAGAAAGATGCAAAGAAGAGGCAAGCGGCTGGGAGAAATGTAAAAAGAGTGCAGTTCTGAGACGCAGTCTGGACAAAGGGAGCGGGAGGGGGCAGAGGATCTGGGGCGGAGCTGGAAAGGGAAAAAGTTCTGTGGAAAAAATCGAGTTCCCAGGAAGCAAGCTGTGGCTGGGGTGAGGGGTGAAGAGGGGCTTAGCACCCTACTCCACTCCCCTAGAACAATTTTGTAAGTGAAGCTGGTGAGCCAAGAGGCAAGAGAAGAGTGATGGGGGGGCGAAGTGGGATGCATGGTGGGTAATGGGGGAGGTTTCAGGGAAGGGGCAAACTGGAGCAGAGAGCTGTTGGACAGATACACTGATAGGTGGATGTGGGGTTCAGCTATGATTTACTTAGACAGCTGTGGTTGAGATGGCTGGAAAGAGGGATGGGGAGTACGGGAAGACAGGAGTGGCTCGGATATTAGGGTGAGTCTTACAAAGTATGAATGGGGAGAAAAGAAAGGCAGGTATGTTAAGTGGTAGTAGATATGGCATCTGTCCCAGAGATGATGTAGGCAGAAGGCTGTCAGAGCATGTCAGCATGTTGGAGAATATAATTATAGTATGTACATGTGGGAGCCTGGGGCTGAGCCTCTCTGCCCATCAACTTGGTAATTTGGAGATAATGTGAACATCTGGCTTTCTTTCCTCCCCACCCCACTCTTCTCTTGGGATATGTACCTATTTCTCTGGCTTTCTCAGAGGTTCTGTATCAATGCTGCCCCACAATTTGGTGACAGACCCCCTAGTGAATTCCATCCTTTTCATCTCTTCATTCCACATTCCAGAGGAGAGGCTGTGGTCAGGAATTTGGAAGCTCAAAAAGCAGCTATTTCTCCTCCAGTCTTTTACTCCCAAGGGTGGGGTGATACAGCAGCGAGGAATATATAGAACTGGGATAGCTGTCTATTCTCTGCTGATGGAGTGTGGGGAGAGATACCTGAATTTCAGTCCCCATTAGGAAGTCCCCTTTCTACATTCTTACCAACCAATCCCTCTCTTTTCTCCCGTTCTATCAGAGCTCTCTAACCACAAAGCCTTTTCCCTGTCCTCACTCTCCCTCTCTCATCTCTCCCTACCAGGTACTCCCCTTTCTCTTTAAAGAAGCCAAGCAAACTTAGCCAGCTTGCTTTTCAGGATTTGGGATAGAGTCAGGGTGAGAGATTCAATTTGTTCTTAAAGAGCCGATGATAAGGTAAAAGCTATAGAGAAATAGACCTTGCCTTACTATAAAGAATTTCCTAACTATATTAAAGCTATCCAAAAATAGAGCGGGCTGCCTTATGAGGTGGTGGAATTCCCTATTACTGGATGTCAAGTACAGACTGCAAGAACACTTGTCCAAGTTGTTGTGAAGTATTTCTGCTTCAGGTAGGAATTGGACTGGATGACATCAGAAGTCCCTTACAACTTGAAGATTCTAGGGGTCTGTGACTGAGATAATCTCTTATTGTCTGTTAACAGAGGTGACTTAGCTCTGCATCGGTTTTCGTCTGTCACCTTACCCTCACCCTTCTCTAAAATTCCTCTAGGCACCATTGTGAGAAGATAGGAAGCAGGAAGGTTAGGGATGAAGGCAGAGACAGGGAGACAGATAAGGCTGGGAGGCAATCTATTTCCCCTCATGTGGGGGCCCTGGGTGGTGGAGCTGATAAGGGGCCCTATGCCCCCCCTCTCACCTCTCAAAGGGCATCAGTAACAGAAAGGTGACCCAGTTAGATGGTTCAAGTGACGGGAAAGCTGAATACAGTCTATAAGGACAAGGAGGCCTGAAAGCAACAGAGAGCAAGACATGAAGAAAGTGAAGTTACTCAGGTTTTGGCTATAGTCTCAGCCCCTTCTCCCAACCCCCACCCCCACTCCCTTCCAGACGCTGAGGGTGTAAAAAATCTGCCAACTCAGGAAATATCCACAGCCAGAGGTAAGAAGGAATGAGGAGGGGGAATGATTACCCATCTGGAAACGGCTCAGATTCTGAATGCCTTTTTCTAAATCTACCAATTTCTCTGCCTGTGTTCTTCTCTTACTTGACCCTTCTGCCCTCCCATCAGGATGATGCGTCTCTGGCTCTGGGGGTCCAGGGGCCTCTGGGTTGCTTTGGTAGTCTTCGTGACCATTGGATTAGTACTCCAGATTTGGCAATGGCCCTTCCAGAGAAGGTGAGCTCCCCCTACTCCTAACACCCCTTTATTACTGGCTCCAGACCCCAATATTACCCTTCCAGTTTCTGAGACCTCTGGATGCAAAGGAAAAGGTTCTAGCGTAATGGGAAGTAGCCTAAAGAAGGATCTCATGCTCTCTCTAACCTTTCTCCAAACAAAATAAAATCAGCAAATATTGTGTGCCGAATATCTGCAAGGCATCTTTTACTTTCTCCCCTCTTTCTCCAGGCCTCCTGGGCTATATATTCCCCAACTGTGGGCCTCTACTTCTGGATCCCCTGGCTCTTCTTTGGCCCCCTCCTGTCATCCTCAGCAGCAGCTTGTATTCCTGAAGACACATAAGTCTGGGAGCAGTTCTGTACTAAGCCTTCTCCATCAGTATGGGGACCGCCATAGCCTACGCTTCGCTCTCCCCGTCCGTTACCAGTTTGGATACCCGAAGTCCTTCCAGGCTACTTCAGTCAAAGGTTATCATCCACATGGTGGGGGACCCCAGCCTGCCTTCCACATACTCTGTCATCACATGAGGTTTAACTTACCAGAGGTAAGACTGATAAGGGTGAAGGGAATGGGAATGGAAATACCTGGTGCTTCTTTCCTTCCATGTTAGTTGGACTAAGTCAAATTCTGACATCTACCTTCACTTGGTTCTCCCTGTAGGAATTTCATGTGTATTTTGACCCTCTTATGGTTTTCTCATCCCTTGTCTCCTCCATCCATGTCCTTTAAGGTTTCTTTCCCTTCCCCATACTCCCACTGGTTACCTCATGCCCCCTCACCCCTTTATATTACATCCCTTTCCCCCTTTTCCCTGTGGCCTAGCCCCCAAATTATCCATTGCCTCCTGACCTATTTTCTTCTCAACTATTTCTGTCATGTCTTTCGTGGTACCCTGTGTACTGACTCCTGTTTAGGAGGGAGGCTAGAAGATAAGGAAGCAGTCCTCACCCTCAGGAAACCTCCATTATGAAGAAAACAGGACACACAGGAAAAGGTCTTAGAATAAAGAATTATAGTGAAAAGAAAATGTAGATCTTGAGGAAATGCTGGCAAAGGAGAGAAAGTTTCCTGGAGGAAAAATGTTTTACAAGATGTACTCGCTGGAGACAAACTGATGGCAAGGAGAAAGACAGGCATTAGAATCAAAACATGTCAGAGCTAGGAGGGACCTTAGAGTATATTTAGTCCAACTCCTTCCTTTTATAGAAAAAAGAATCTGAGGCCCAGAAAAGGGAAATAACTTGCCTAAGGTAATAAGAGCTAGCAATAAATAGCATTTGGATTAAAGTCCAACTCTTCTGCCTCTCCAAGACTTGTGGAAGGGGTGGCATGGGCAAAGTCAAGGATATTGGGAATGAGTATATATGGAACAGTAATAAGCTTATCTGTTCTGGGGAACATTAACTACTGAGATATATGACTGGGTGAGAGCGAGAGAATGAAAAGAGGGATCTTGAACATCAGGCTGAGTATGAATTTAATCCACTGAGCAAGTGAGCCATGGTCAGAGAAAGATGTGATAATAACAAAGAGGGTAACAACTGACATTTATAAAGAGCTTTAAGATTTGTGAAATGCTTTATATTCATTCTTTGATATGATGGAAATTATATTTGAGGAAGACCAACTGAGTACTGTCATCATCATCAATACAATTCACCAAACATTCATGGAACATGCTAGACTTAAGAGGTTACAAAATGAAATAAGACACAATCAATTTTTTCTGCCCTCAAGCAGCTATCTGATAGGGTCAGGGATGGGGAGTGAGAGACATGTAAATATAGAATGTAATATATGCAAGTTTAAAGGAAGAGATGTGGACACAGCCTGATGAGAATATGAAGATCTCTTTCAGTTATGGGGGCATCAAGGAATGCTTCATGAAGGAGGTAGAATTTGAGTTGGGCCTTTCCAAGAGAAATATGGGAGAAATCCTTTGTGGGATGGCATGAGCTGTTTGTAAAACACTTTATATGGAGAGCTGCAGAGAACTGAATGTGAAAGGAAGTATAATATGAAGGGATAGACTGGAGCCAGATTATGGAGAGCCTTGGATGCATGAAAAGTGTCGGGAGATAGGTGAAGCAAGAGAGGAAAGGAAGAAATTGAAGGAGTTCATTTGGTAGCCTTCATCATCTCAGTAAAATAGGAAGTGAGGACCTTTGCTACAGGTGAGAGGAGAAAGGGAGTTGGAGGATTAAAAAGAGAAGGTATAGAACAGCTGTTAGAACAGTGAATGAGAGAATGAATAAAGGTAATGCTGTCTAGCCATGGAGGTTCCCTGAAGTTAATATAAATTTGCAGTGGGCCCCACCAACATGTTTTTTGGATTCTCTTAGTGGCATTCAGTTGCTTGGGAGCAGGAGAAAAGAAGGTTACCCAGAATTAGCCGATCAGGAATGGGGGCTCAAGTGAAGTGGATGTTATTGAAATGATGGGATATTATGTAAAATTGAGGGAGGAAAAGTATTTATTTAAGAACAGGGGTGATGGAACAAATGAAGCATTTATTAATACTTACTATGTGCAGAACATTTGCCTGGGGAGACAAACAGAAAAGTTAGACAGTCCCTGCTGTCAAGGAGCTCATGCAAGTCAAATGTTAAAGTCCCGCAGTCCTCAGGGCACAGTGGTAAAGTAAATGTTAATGCTTCCTCTTTAATGTCATTTACACTGATAAGTTTCTGATGCTGAACCATTTGTGCCAAAGATTTTGGTGGCAAGAACTTTTTCCTTGGTCTTCAGTAGCTATGACTGAAACTTCTGTAGTGTAGGAGCAGTCACAAGGCTATGTCACCACAGGATTTGCTTCCCAGGATGATGTTGGAGGGCACTGGGCTGGAAGCATTGCTATTTCCAAGACTGCTGGGTTCATCAAGATCTGAATGGAGATCTGAACGTCAAAACTGTGATACTGGTGATGGTCTTATTTGCCCAGTCCCTTCTACCTCCTGTCTCTCTCTCTCTCTGGGTGCCCACTGTTTCAGCAAGGCTGGCTTGCCTGCTCTGTATTTGGTAGTTGGTGCTGGTGCCTGTCCCCTTCTGTACAAGAGCTGCTTCCCAGGATGACTACTGAAAGAAGCAGGACTTGTAGTCTGGGAAGAGCTGCCACTACCTGGTCTCCTAGGCCAATTGGACTGTTGGTGGCAGTTGGTCAGCCATTGTCACTGGCGATTAAGACAATGGGTCCCCTCTCCACCAGGACTTCTCCCTCAATTAATTACTATGGGGACTTGAGTTTGAAACAGGTCTGGTGCTTTACTGTTATTCCAAAGTCTCTTGGACACAGAGTTCCAGGCTGACTCCATCAGGATTTGAGGGAAGAAAGTAGTCAAGGTGGACATAGTTTGACTAGTGCCTGGTACATGTTTGACTAGTGCCTGGTACATGCTTGCCTCCATGTTCTTTCTCTTTCTGTGTATGTGTGTGTGTGGCACTTGGTTGGCAGTTGGGGCCCCTTTTCCACAGGAATTGCTTCCCCAGATGAATTGGAAGATGGGAAAGAATTGAGAGATCTTAGGTATTCATGTCAAGTTTGAGAGGAATGAGAAAAGGAAGAGAAAGACTAGGCAATTATAGTCAGAGGGAAATTCTGAGAGTTTAAGAAATCTTGGAGGTGAAGTTAAAAGTGATGGTGAAGTTTAAGGTATGACCACCCTTGTGTATGGTTAAAATATATTCTGATAGTCTACTACATAGAAAGAGCACCATGGAAGATTCTTGGATTACCTGCAGGAGCTTAACATATATTTCTTCACTCATTCAGTAAACCTTTATTAAGGCCTTTTATACTGTGCTAAGCACTGTACCATAGCTTGTACCATTCAATAGGCATATGTAGATAAGATGCGGTCCCTTGTCCTCCAGGAGCTTCTAATCTAAAGAGAAGTAATTATTATAGGCATACCTCTGTTCTGAAGAGATTAAACTTCACTATTTCCTTTCAGAAAGCTTGTTACCAGAAACAGAAATAATATACGAGGTGGGCTGTAGATGCCCTTTTTCCTCATCGTTCTTTGCCCCCAAACAAGATGTGGCTCCCTGAGTCACTGTTATCTATGGGAATCATCAATCACTCAATCTACAAGCATGTATTAAACACCTAATATGTGCCAGGAACTATGCTGGGCTCTTGGCATGCAAGTTGAAAAAACCCAAAACAATCTCTACTTTAAAAAAAACAGTTTATGGTTTCTTTTTTATTTTCTTTTTAAAAATTTATTTTTAGTTTTCAACATTCATTTTTATAAGATTTTGAGTTTTAAATTTTTCTCCTTCCCTTCCCTCCTCCGCCTCCCCAAGATGGTTTACAACCTGATATAGGCTAGATATGTGCAATCATATTAAATATATTTCTATATTAGTCATGCTGTGAAAGAAGAACCAGAACAAAAGGGAAAAACCATGAGAAAGAAAAAAAAAGGGAAAATAGTATGCTTCAATGTACATTCAGACTCCATAGTTCTTTCTGTAGATATAGATAGCATTTTCCATCGAGATGGACAAGTACATATAAAAATATAGATGGCATAAATATAAAATTAATAAATATATATATATTACATATGGCAACTAGCCTGGAGCCAGAAACACCCAAGTTCAAGTCTGGCCTTTTTAGACATTTACAATTTATTTGACCCCAGGATGTATCTTAACCTCTGTCTCTGTCCTCAACTGTAAAAAGGGGATAATAATAGTACTTATCTCTTAGGGTGGCTGTGAAGATCCAATGATATAACTGTAAAGCATTCAGCACAGTGCATGGCACAAAGGAATAATATATATGTTAGCTCCACACATTTTTTGTTCAGTAGCATCCAACTCTTCGTGACTCCATTTGGAGTTTTCTTGGCAAAGATACTGGAGTAGTTCACCATTTCCTTCTCTAGCTCATTTTACAGATGAGGAAATTGAGGCAAAAAGGGTTAAGTGGCTTGTCCAGGATCACGCAGTTAAGTGTCTGGGGCCAGATTTGAACCCAGGAAGAGGATTATTCCAGAGTCCAGGCCTGGCACTCTATTCAGTACATCACCCAGCTGCTCAAATGTCAGATATTATTATCATGATTACACACAAAGTAAGTACAAGGTAGTTTGCGGGGAGGGGGCAATAGCAGATGGGTGGTCAGGAAAGGCTTCATGCAGAAAATGGTTGCATCTTAAAGGAAGAAAGGAATTATATGAGGCGGAGTAAAGGAGAGAGGGGCATAGGGACCATTACAAGCACAGAAACACACTCAGGAGGCCAGTTTGGCTAGATTTGGCCATGGGGCGGCGGGAAGATAATGGCCAATAAGTCACTTTTTTAGTTACTTAGACTAACCTCTCCAAGGTAATCCAATGTATTTATTACTCTAGGGTAACTTAACCATTCGAGGCCCTGGAGAGAGGCCTTACCCCTCAGCAGAGATCAGGCCGTGGCTCATCTACTCTTGACTGTAACTGAAACACACACCTTCTCTCTTAGCTTTGTCATCCACCAACCTAGTGCTGAAACCAGAATTTTCCATCACTCTCTATATACCTAGATTGACTTTGTTTAAAAAGGCTTTGTCCCCAAAGGTGTTTGTCTACTGAGATGTCAGTGCATAAGATAGTATGTTATATGTGCCTTACAAAGTGCTATTAAGTCAAAGGAGGAAATTATTTTTGACTTGGGGTGGCCACAACCTGTGCTTTGAATAACAAAATAGGATTTTAATAGGTAGAGCTTAGAGGAAGAATATTGTAGGTAAAGGGAATAAATGACAGGAGCAAAGACACTGGGCCAAGAAAAAACAGAAGGCAAATTTAGGACATACTGAGCAATCCCATTTGTTATTTAGGACAGGTAGTAGCCGGACAAACAGGTAGTGGTCAAATAGTGGAGTCTTTGATACCATGCTGAGGATTTTAGGTTCTTTATTAGGTCATTGAGAAGTCAATAAGGGTTTTTGAACAGCAGAGCGCTCCAAAGTGGTGATGTAGGAAGATTAATCTGGCTGAGGTATGTAAGATGATGAGAAAGACTGGGATGAGGAGATCAGTTAGGGGGGCTGATGGTGTTACTGCAATTACTGAACAATGAAGCAATGGTGAGATTGAGGTGCTAGAATAACATCCCACCTCTTTCTTTCCTGACTCCCTTTTTCTCTCTGTATCCCTTTTTATGCCCCATAGGTACTCCGGGTCATGCCCCCTGACAGTTTCTTCTTCTCCATTGTCCGAGATCCAGCAGCACTGGCGATTTCTGCCTTCTCCTACTACAAATCTGTATCATCTGCTTTCCGTGCAGCACCATCTCTGGCTGCCTTCCTGGCTTCACCACGAGCCTTTTACCGGCCAGGAGGCCGTGGGGACCACTATGCTCGGAACTTGCTCTGGTTTGATTTTGGCCTTCCTTTCCCCCGAGAAGTAAGGGCACTGAAGAGGCATCCCAAACCCCTCAAAAGAACCCAGTCCTCAGATAAACATATTTGGCCCTCTAACTCTGTATCCCAACTCTCAAAGCTCGATCCCAACTCCCTCCTCAAACCTCCTTCCCATCCTACAGCCCGTGCCCATTCAGCTGACCACTCCATGTCCCTCAGTCCTACTTCTGTAACAGATTCAGTATCTTCCTCCTTAATCCAAAGGGCTCTGGCCTGGTTAGACTCAACCTTTGACCTGATCTTGGTGGCAGAATACTTTGATGAATCACTGGTGCTTCTGGCAGATGCCCTGTGCTGGGGGCTGGATGATGTGGTCGGCTTTGTACATAATGCCCAGGCACCCAATATGAAGAATGTCAAAGGTCATAAGGAGGTCAGTGATCATGGTGGAATCAAGGATAAGCAATTGGCTGCTCGGGCTAGAGCTTGGAACAACCTAGACTGGGCTCTCTATGTCCACTTCAATCACAGCCTATGGGACCGTGCAGATCGTTATGGGAGGGTGAGGCTTGCTTCAGCAGTAGCTAAACTTCGGGCCCGTCGGTCAGCACTGGCATCCCACTGTCTTTTGGGGGGAGGAGCCGTGGACCCTGGTCAAATAGCTAACCTCCAGCTTCGTCCTTTCCAGTTTGGGGCTCGGGGGGTTCTGGGCTATGTACTGAAAAAAGGACTGAGCCCCCAAGACCGTGAAGAGTGTGAACGCCTTGCTACTCCAGAGCTGCAGTATAAAGACAAGTTGGATGCCAAGCAATTCCCCAAAACTGTTCAATCTCCTTCCCATCGTTCTAATGCCACAAGCCCAGGCCCCAAGGGCAGCTGAGACTGGAAAGGAGACACAAAGAATGTAATGATAAAAGGGCTGGGGTAGCCAAAGAGGGCAAGGAACAGGGCCGTCTGCTGCTGTCCATCCTGTAGCTATTTGGCAGCAAGTGTCAAACAGGGCCACACTGCCTCCAAGGCCCCAACTTTTCCCCATTCCCCTTAGAATTCCAAATACCTATCCCTTTTCACCTCCTAGCCTCCCTGCTTCCTTTTCAAGCCCCATGGCAGGCTCCATGTAGCAACTCTCAACTCCCTGGAGGGGTCAAAAGGTTAAAAGTGGTAGAATCATGTGAAATAAAGAAACTCAGAAATTTACGTCATGCAGAAGTGTTGGTTCATGCTGAAATGTGAAGGGTGGAATGACCTGAATAGTGAGAACTGACACACATTTAGCATTTCATATACGTTATTTTCTTTGTTTCACAACAAGCCCATTAGGTAGGTATTACTGAGTTTTATCCCCACTGAATACCTAAGAGAAAGGCTACTAAGCACAGAACCGTAGAACTCGGCTACATTGTAGCTGTGTGACCACGGACAAGTCTCTAAAGCCGGCCAGGACAGGACACTGGCCAGAGCTCACCGCAGGAGGGAGTTAACCACGCCGTGAGTTCCACAAATCATAGGTCCAGTGCCTTCCCCGGCCCCCCTTCGGGTCAAAGCCGGCATTCCTGGGCTGGCTTTACGGGTCCCCGGAGGATGGGGGAGGGGGACCTAACCCCGCTCACGAGAAGGTAACCTCGGGTTTCACTGAGGTCTGGCCAGACAAATTCGGGAGAACCCCGGAAGCCCCGCCCCTGCATCATTTCCGGTTTCTTCCTCTACTCCCTTCGGTTGCTCCCCCCGCCGGGTTCCGGCCCCGCCCCTTCTTGGTTCCGGATTTACTCCCGGGCGGGACCCTCGCCCTGGACCGGCTCCCGGGGCCGAAGCCCCCGCCCCTCAGCCTGCAGCCTCCTGTCGCTCGGTCCTGCCTCCGCCCCGCCCCCTCGGCCCCGGCTCTGGATCTTTCCCCCGCAGCGTTGCGGTCCCGGGTCCCGGGTCCCGGGGCGCCCTCCCCCCCGCCCCGGCCCCAGGCTGGGCCCGGCCGCAGCCCATGGAATCCCAGTGCGACTACTCGATGTACTTCCCCGCGGTGCCGCTGCCCCCCCGGGCGGAGCTGGCCGGGGATCCCGGCCGCTACCGGGCGCTGCCGCGGAGGAACCACCTTTACCTGGGGGAGACGGTGCGCTTCCTGCTGGTGCTGCGCTGCCGGGGGAACGCCGAGGCTGGAGCCGGGGGCGGGCCCGGGGCAGTCCCCGGAGGCACCTGGGCCGAAGTAGCCGCGGCCCTGGCCGCCCTGGCCTCGGTCAGCGCCGGAAGCGGGGCAGCGGGCTGCGGGGAACTGGACGGGCAATCCCCCGGGGCTGCGGGGCTGTTCGCGGACTGCAGCCCTCTTCTCACCCATGGCCCGGGCCCTGCCACAGGCGGGGGAACAACCATGGTGAGGAGCCGGGGGTGCGGGTGCCCACGAGGTAAACGTTCGGGCTGGCGGCTGGATGTGGTGGGGAAGGTCTGGGCGTGGGCGCGGCCGCTGCCCACCGGGCAGGGGGTGGGACTGAAGGCTCCGGACGGAAAGCTCCTTAACGCCTTGCTGACCTCTGTGAACTCGCCCCCCTCAGTTGCCTGTGGAAGAGCCAATTGTGTCCACAGATGAAGTCATCTTTCCACTAACCATTTCACTGGACAAACTACCCCCAGGCACACTTAAGGCCAAGGTGAGATGGGGAGGGTGCTGTTGCCCACCAGAAAAACTCTCCCCTCCCCAGGAGTCCATCTGTCTGTCTCTCCCTCATCCAGATTGTAGTTACTGTGTGGAAAAGGGAGGTTGAGACAGCAGAGGTCAGAGATCATGGCTACCTGAGATTGCTGCAGACCCGGGCCCCTGGGGAGACATTCCGAGGGGAGCAAAATGCATTCAAGGCCCAAGGTGTGGAGTTCAGAGCTAAGCTAGGAAGAAGGGACACACGCGTTTCAATAGCTAGAGGGTTTGCCAATGGCTTTGGGATGGATGGGATACATTTTTAATTGCTGGGTTGGGGGAAACAATGTAACTATTGGGATGGGACTGGGTGATGGGGAGGAGGGTAGCAGCATGGATTAACAGCTATTAGACTAATTCGTCCTTCCTTCCATCCACTTTATAGTGAGTACCTTGCTGACCCTACTGCCCCCTCCTGTACTGAAATGTCGACAAATCACTGTGGCTGGAAAACACCTGACCGTGCTCAAGGGTGAGCAGGCTGGCTGCCTGTGTTCCGTGGGGACAGATGCTTTTGGGGGCTTGGATGACTGGATCACTAAGAAAGGATATTTGGGGAGTTGGGGGGGTTAAGGCGGAATCCTTGGGGTATAAGGTTGGGATCATAATGCCCTGAACCTCAACAATCCAGTTAACTCTTGCAGTGCTGAATAGTTCCTCACAAGAGGAAATTTCTATCTGGGACATCCGAATCCTCCCCAACTTCAATGCCAGTTATCTGCCTGTCATGCCTGACGGTTCTGTGCTGCTGGTGGACAATGTCTGGTGAGGCTGAGAGGGGGGGAACCAAGTGGGAGGGACATCCAGGTAGGGATATGGAAGGGTCTTTTATTGAGAGTTCATATCTTATCCTTTTTCCCTCCTGAATTAGTCACCAGTCTGGGGAGGTCTCCATGGGCTCCTTTTGTCGTCTCCCTGGTTCTTCTGGCTGCTTCCCATGTCCCCTTAGTGCTTTGGAGGAACACAACTTCCTGTTCCAACTGAGGGCAGGTGAACAACCCCCTCCAAAAGGCCAGGAGGTAAGCACAGGGAGTGGTGCATAAAAGACTGTGATGTGCAAGATAATGAAATGCAGTGTTCTGTAGAACAAATGGTGAAGGGAAGGTTCTGTAAAGCGTGCTGGTTCCATCTATTTCTTCCTTTTCATAGGGCCTAGAGGTATCTCTGGTTGCTATAGTTCAGTGGTCTACACCTAAGTTACCATTTACCCAGAGCATCTACACCCACTATCGGTGAGTATATCCCACTTCTCAGATCCCCCATGGGTAGCAGGCTCAATCTTCTGTCTCTGCAGGCCTCACTTTCTGCTCTTCCTGCTTTCTCTATCTCAGGCTGCCTAGCATCCGCTTGGACCGTCCATGTTTTGTAATGACTGCCTCATGTAAATCCCCTGTGCGAGTACACGAGCGTTTTACTGTTACCTATACACTGCTCAACAATTTACAGGACTTCCTTGCTGTTAGGCTTGTCTGGACCCCAGAGAATGCACAAACTGGTAGGTATTCATGCCAGTGTCAGCAAATGGAGTCTTTAAGAGAGGAAGACGGCTTAGGTCTGGTCCCGGGGCCTACAAACTAAGATAAGAATGAAAGGTCTTAGAAATTCTGCTAACCTATTTTTTACCCCTCTTTCTTGTCAGGAAAGCAGCTCTGTGAAGAAGAGCGCCGGGCTATGCAGGCTGCCTTGGACTCTATTGTTTGTCACACACCTCTCAACAATCTCGGCTTCTCCAGAAAGGGTACTGCGCTCACTTTCAGTGTGGCCTTCCAAGCCCTAAGGGCTGGACTCTTTGAGGTAACTAGGGGTAATGAAGGTGGGGGGAGAAATAGGATGCCCTAAAGACTGGTATAGAGGGGCTTTCAGAGTGGATAAAAAAATGAGAGCTGCAGCAAGGAAGAGGTAGAAACTAGAACTTAAGAAAGACTTCCCAGTAGGAAGGAAGATCAAGGCTTCTCCAGCACTGGAAAGGGGATGAACTACAGAGGCTTAACCCTTCTGGTCTCCCTACTATAGTTGAGCCAGCACATGAAGCTGAAGTTGCAGTTTACTGCCAGTGTATCCCATCCCCCACCTGAGGCCCGGCCTTTATCACGAAAGAGCAGTCCTAGCAGCCCTGCTGTTCGAGACTTCATGGAGAGACATCAGGGTAGCCTGGGCCGGTCCCAGTCCTTCTCCCACCAGCAGCCCTCCCGAAGCCACCTCATGAGGTATGAAGCCAGGAAAAGGAACTCTTACTGATGTTCACAATATCTCAGGTCCTGGGAAGTTGCAGAACCAAGGTCATATTCATCCACTAACCACTTGCTGTATACCCTAGGTCAGGCAGTGTGATGGAACGCCGTGCCATCACCCCCCCTGTGGCCTCGCCTGTAGGCCGTCCCCTCTACCTGCCTCCGGATAAGGCCATGCTCTCTCTGGACAAGATTGCCAAGCGTGAGTGCAAGGTCCTGGTGGTTGAACCTGTCAAGTAGGGAAACCTGGATCCCTATTCAAACACTCCTAGAAATTGGAAACCCCCTGGAAGGGGTCCTCATTTTGTTGCTGCTGTCTCTCCTGGGATGCTCCCTATGGAACATGTGGGAGATAATGTAGCTGTCTGTCTGTGTCTGCTGTTTAAAGGAAAGGGTTGAAGTTGAATTGGGAACTAGGGCTGGGGAAAAAGAGCCAACAGTATTTCCTCATGTTCCTGTCTGGGAGGGCTGGTCCCATCCCCAGTTCTGTTCCCCACTCTCCCTCACCCCCCTTTCTGGTTCTAAGTTTACAAAATATTTTTCTTATGCCTATGACATTCCCCTCCCCCAACTAGCAGGGGCTGAATTTGGAAGAAGGTAATGATTCAGTGGATCTCAGTGGTTGCCCCCCCCCAGTCTCAGGTGGAGGGGGGGGGTAGCAATTTATGTTTCCCTCCACTCCCCCAATCCACGTTTATATCCTCAAGCACTTTAATTTAAAGGTTTTTGTCTGTCCATGTAATTTCTTCATGTCTCCTCCTGCTTCCAACTAAATTGAGACCATTAAATGTCTGCCTAGGAGGAAGGAGAAATTAGTTGCTGTCTGTCTATTAAAGGAGTGGGCAGAAGTTTCAGGGCTGGGGTGATCATGAGGCAGTCACTTCACTTCCTAGGCCTATTTCCTCATCCATTAGAGACTAAATAGTCTCTAAGATCCCTTCCAGCTGTAAATCTAAGATAATACTATTTAAGAGAGGGAAGAAAGAAACAGGACATATCCACACACACCCCAAGGGTACTAGTGTCAGACACCATGTTTATTGAAAAGAAGGGAGACTGTCCCTGCCCTGATCATCCCCTTTAACACTGAAAAAGAAACCCAACCCCCTGCCTCACTGAGCAGGCATAGGAGAGAAGAGATGAAGACAAGGTAGAATGCCTAGATTCTGTTAGGGGTAAAATGGGGTAATGTGGAAAAGCATTAAGTTTACAGAGATACTCTCAACCTTCCCCTCCAATCCCCTGTAGTCTCAGACATTGATGGGTTCACGGCTGTGATTCTGTCTTTTCACCACAAACACCTTCTGTCCAGACACAGTCACCAACAACGTGTGTTCCCCGAAGACCACTAGGAACAAAGGCCCCCCCCAAAGAAAAAAGTTGGCTAGAATCAAAGCCAGGGCACCCCACCCTAAAGGTCAGAGAATTGAGGATGAATGGTTCTAACTGGGTAAAAAGGCAGAATAAGAATGGCCAAGAACTTGGGGAAGAGGCAATGAGGGAATTTATATTTTCTTGAAGAAAGGAGATCTGTGAGAGCTCCTTTCACATTCCAGGGATCAGGGGCTTACCAGACAAGCGCTTGAAGGGCATGTCAAGGCCACGGTACAACCGGAAACCACAGGCTGTGCTCACTAGCTCAGAGATTGCACCAGCTGCTTGTTCATCATTCTCCAAATCACCAGATGACTAGATGATAAAAGAGTTGAGACCAAAAATTAAGAGAAGGGTCACATGAACAAAACGGCATTTTAAATCTCTTCCCCACACACATGTACACTGGCTCTTTCTCCCTTTTGGCCAGCTTAGGGGGAAGGAGGGGGGAGACACTCGCCCAAAAAATATTTGTTTACAAACTGCCACAACCACACCATAACTTCCTTTTGTCATCACTTGGGATGGACCAGTGGTTTACTTTTGTCTTCTTTCATTCCCAACACCCCTTGCAATTTGGCTTCTATAGCCTTCAGTCTACTGAAATTGTGTGCAAAGGTTATCAGTGACCTGTCTAACCCAACAGACTTCTCATTTTCCCCATTTTTGTGCTTCCCCACCCCCCACCAGTAGAACATGAGGGACTGTTTAATTTTTGTTTTTGTATTTCTTACTCAGAGAAAGTATTTAATGAATACTTGTTGAATAACTTTATATTCAACACCCTGAGTACCTTATTCTTTCCAGAATGCTATCCTCCCTCAATTTGGGTGACACTTCAGACCTAATTTAGCACTTAGCTTACTCTTTTTTGTATCCTAAAATGGAAGTATAATTTAAAGGATCGCTTTACTTCCACCCCAACTCTTTAAAAAACAAACAAAAAAAAAATCTAATGCAACTTGGCCATCTCTTACAAGAGGAAAACAAATTCTGCAAAATTCATCAAATCCAACAACATATGCTAGGTTCTACAAACATAGACCCTCATATCAAAAAAACAGGAAAAGGTGCATTTTCACATCTCTTCACCAAATTTAACCATTCCATTTACACAGTATTCAGTTTTTAGTTTTTTGGTTTTTCTTTAGATGTACATTGCAGTTGTCATTGTGGATATTATTTTCCTGCTTCTCCCTACTTCATTTTGCATCAGTTTGATAATCTGTATTCTTCATATTCTTTGTTTCTTATGACGCAAAGGATTTTACTTTATATTCATGAATCATAGTTTATTTGGCCATTTCCCCAATAAACGGATACTCACTTTAGTTACAGTTTTTTGCTACTACAAAAAGTTCTATAAATAAATGCCATATGTTGGATCATTCACTTTTATAAAGAATGATCATTTACTTCAACTATGTTGAAGATTCTTAACTCTATCCTCTCCAGCTTGGCTTAATGTCCCAAATTTTAGACTCATCTCCCATTGCCTGCTGGACATTTTTATTTGGATATTCTACAGTCACTTCAAACTTGAAGTCTAAAATAATAATGCCTTATATTTTCATTAAATTTTAGTTTAACCATATTGTTGGATGACTTGCAATGTAAATCTAAAGAGCATTAAACCAAAAGGATGGGGAGAGAAAGCTGCCTAAGCATGTCCACAAAGCTCGGTACCACAAATTTATGGCCTCAAACATCTATAGGCAAATGCCCAAATTTAGACAAGAAGCAAAGGGAACACAAGGAAGCAAGATGATGCCCACACATGGAATATGGCTCTGGACAGATGTACCTTATCATTAGGAAATGTCCAGTCTGTTCAGTCTTGTCCGGCTCTTTGTAACCCCACTTGGGGTTTTCTGGGTAATGACACTGGAGAGTTTGCCATTTTCTTGTCCAGCTCATTCTACATTTGAACTCAGGTCTTCCTGACTATCCAGTACTCTATACACTGTGCCATTATTAGGAAATAGGCTTAAGTTAATAATTTTCTTTGTTCCTCTAGGCAGTCTTTAGTCTAAGTTCTGATTTTGAGTAGATATATCCTTTTACCAAGGGTGTGAAGGGTTATGTGGAATTCCCATTCTTCACAATAGTTTTTAATGTCATATTTCTTTAATCAGGAGCAATATACTGTAAGCTCCATGGAGGCAAGAACCATGTTGTATTATTTAATCTTTGCTTCTCCTACGTACTTAACACAATGTTTTAAACAAGTCAGATACCTCATAAATGTGTATCGATTTTTTTTAAAATACCAAAAAATATTAAGGACAGATAAAAAGAAGTAGGTACTGTCTAGACAGTGCTACTAGACAGAAAAAGGAAGTAGATGAATTCAGCAAAGAGATTACAAGCCTGGCACAATTACCAGGTATCTGTTGGAAATCTTTCTTCTCTGCCAAAAAAGGAGCAGCTAATAAACTTGATTTGCTTTAATTTCATCCTTCAGAAGGTTTAAAAAAAAAAGCCCCAAACAACAAATTCTACGTGGAATATGATTCTCACTGAGGGAAGAACTGGTTACTAGGGAGTGGAAATGACAGGAATTTGGTGGGGGGGAGGAGGCCAGAGCCACTTACAGAGTTAATTCTTTTAGGGTTTGTGATAAAAAAGGAAAGAAACTGGCCATAATTTTCATAATTTTGCCCGTTACCAATCTTGTGGAAACAGAAGCAATGCCATCCCAGATAGATCCTCTTCTTTCCACTTAGTCACCCCCTAAGGTAATTCATCATCTGTACTACTGCAATAGCTTTTAATTGAAAGTCTTTCCCTACTGTAATCCATCCTTCACACCTCCACCAAAATGAATAACCTAAAAAGCCCAGGTCTGACCTAACACCCCTACTCAATAGACTTCAGTGCCATCCAGACTCCTTTGTTTGGCATTCGGAGCTCTGTGTAACATAGCTTCTGTCTCTACAGCCTTCTTCCAGTATTACTCCCCACCTTGTGCTCTGGTCCAGCCCAACTGCTGCTTCTCACGTGTAACACACCCAATGCCATGCTTCGGCACTGGCTCTCATACTTGGAATGCTCGCTCACATTCACATCTTAGACTCCCTGGCTTCCTTAAGATTCAGCTTGAGCACTCTTTTTAGCAGGAGGTGAGGACTCTCATGGCTAGTGCCTTCCCAAATTATCTTCTATCTACCTATTTATGTACATGTTGTCTCCCCTAGACATGTAGGAAATTATAATAAGTTCCTTGACAGCAGAGATTGGTTTTCGTTTTTTGTATATCCAGCACCTAATAGTGTCTGGCTCATAATTAAGTGCTTAATAAGTGAATACTGATAAACTAGCTGAAATAGAACACATTCCTACTAATTGGAGAATGACTAAACAAAATTTGGTACATGAAATAATGGAGTTTTAAAATAATATAAAGAATTTTGGGACACAATGGAAATCTTAATATGAACTGATACAGAATGAAGTAAGCAGAATCAGGAAAATAATATACACAATGACAACAACACAAAGGGAACAAAACTCAATAACCAAGCTTGGTACCTCAAGAAGAAAATTCATCTCCCCTCTTTGCAGAAATAGGTGGGAATAGGGTTATGGAATATCATATGTATCCTGAAACTCGGTTTAATACTGTTTGGTTTTGCTGAGCTTTCTCACCCTTTCCCCCTTTAAAAAATCTCTAACAACACTGAGGAGAATGGAGTCATTTTCAACAGTGTGATATAAAAAAAAAAAAGTATCAATTTTTTTAAATAAGGAAAAAAAAAAGACACTGCTTCCAATAACCGGACAATACCCCCTCTGTACTTTACCCTAAGTCATATCTGGAGTACTCTCTTTGGTTCTGAACACCAAGCTAAAGACAATGACAAGCAGGAAAGTGTCCAGAAGACAACTAGGATAGTGAAGAGCCCTGAATGTATATTATATGAGGACTGACTGAAGGCATGTTTAGCCTGGAGTACAGATGATTCAGGGGAGGCATGGTATCTGTGTTCAAATATTTAAAGGACTGTTGTGTGTAAGAGAGATATTACTTGTTCTGTTTGGTCCTGGAAGGCAGAACTAGAGGGAACAATGGATGAAAGCTGCAAAGAAGCAAATTTAATATGATGTCAGGCAAAATAAACAATCAGTGCTGTCTAAAAATGAGGAATTGGGCTGCCACAGGAGTTGCTGAACTATCCCTCACTGGAAGTCTTACAGTGGAAGCTGAATGACTACCTGCCATTTATTTCTAAACAGAGAGAGACCTTTGGCCATAGGGTAAACTAGATGGCAGCTGAGTTTCCTTCTAATTCTTCATTCTATGATTCAGTTTATAAGTTTACATGTAAAACTTAAGCTTATATGATGTTTTAAGATTTGCAAAAAAGCTTTCCTCACAACAACTCTATGAGTACAGATGACAAATAACCTCATTTTACAGGTAACAGGTTCAGAAAGTGATGTCCAGTTACAAAACTACTACATCTCAGACCCAGAATTCAAACCATGTTCTCCTGACTGCTGCTCTTGCTGAGGTGAAATGATGGCAATCTGAATTTACCATTTTATCTTAAAATTTATGAAACAGAAGATGAAACCTGCTTACATTCTGACATCCCCCCTTTAATTTAAGGAGAATGGGAAAAATTAGGAGAGATCTTATGGACTGAATTCTACAGAGAAAGTGAGTCCAGGAAGGATGGGAAAGTCTCAAATGAAATTATGAAGATCCAATAAGAAGGAAAAGTGGTGCAGATGATATGATGATACACTTAAAGAATCCCAGAGAATCAAATAAAAAACTACTTGAAATAATAAACAACTTTGGCAAAGTTGCAGGTTACAAAATAAACCTACATAAATTATCTGTGTTTCTATATATTACTAACAAAGCCCAACAGCAAGAGATAGAAAGAGAAATCCCATTTAAAGTTACAGTAGACACTATAAAATATCTGGGAGTCTACCTGCCAAAGCAAACCCAGGGATTACATGAACACAATTACAAAACACTTCGCACAAATAAGGTCAGATCTAAGTAATTAGAAAAACATCAGTTCCTCGTGGTTAGGCCAAGCTAATATAATAAAAATGACAATTCTACCTAAATTAATTTACTTATTCAGTGCCATACCAATCAAACCACCAGGTAATTATTTTCTAGGGCTAGAAAAAATATCAAAATTCATCTGGAAGAACAAAAGATCCAGAATATCAAGGAACTAATGAAAAGAAATGCTAGGGAAGGTGGCGTAGCTCTACCAGATCTCAAGTTTTATTATAAAGCAGCAATCATCAAAACTACTTGGTACTGGTTAAGAAACAGAAGGAATAGGCTATGTACTCAAGACACAGTAGTAAATGAATATAGCAATCTACCGTTTGATAAATCCAAGGACCCCAGCTTCTGGGATAAGAACTCACTGTCCGACAAAAATTGCTGGTCAAACTGGATAACAGCATGGTGGAAACTGGGCATAGATCAATGCCAGGCACTGTACACAAGAATAAAGTCCAAATGGATACATGATTTAGGTATAAAGAGTGATACTATAAACAAATTAGGAGTGCAAGGAATAGTGTATTTGTCAGTTTTATGGAGAATGGAGAAATTTTTGACCAAACGAGATATAGAACATTAAGAAGTGCAAAATGGCTAATTTTGGTTACATTAAATTGAAAATGTTTTGCGCAAACAAACCCAATGTAACCAAGATTAGAAGTGAAACAGGAAACTGGGAAAGAATTTTTGCAACTAGTATCTGTGATAAAGGCCTCATTTCTAAAATAGAGAAGTGAGTCAAATTCACAAGAATACAAGTCATTTCCCAATTGATAAATGGTCAAAGGATATGAACAGGCAGTTTTCAGAGGAAGAAATCAAAGCTATCTATAGTCATATGAAAAAATGCTCTAAATGATTATTCATTTAGAGAGATGAAAATCAAAACAACTCTGAGGTACCACATCACATCTAACAGATTGGCTAACATGACAAAACAGGAAGATGATAAATGTTGGAGAACATGTGGGGGAGTTGGAACACTAATTCACTGTTGGTGGAGCTGTAAGCTGATCCAGCCATTCTGAAGAACAATTTGGAACTATGCCCAAAGGGCTACAAAAATGTGCATACCCTTTGACCCAACAATATCACTTCTAGGACTATATCCCAAAGAGATCATAAAAATGGGAAAGAGCCCCACATGTACAAAAATATTTATAGCAGCTCTCTTTGTGGTGGCCAAGAACTGGAAATCAAGGGGATGCCCCTCAACTGGGGAATGGCTGAATAAGCTATGGTATATGAATGTAATGGAATACTACTGCCTTGCTACAAGAAAGGATGAACAGGAAGACTTCAGCGAGGCCTGGAAAGACTTGTAGGAACTGATGCAGAGAGAAAGGAGCAGAACCAGGAGCACTTTGTACACAGCAACAACCACAGTGTATGAGGAATCTTTCTGGTAGACTTAGTTCTTCACAGCAATGCAAGGACCTAAAAAATTCCCAATGGACCTTTAAGGGAAAACGCCTTCCACATCCAGAGAAAGAACTATGGAATTGGATAGCAGACAGAAACAGATCATTTTCTTTTGTATTATGTTACGTTTTGTTTTATGGTTTCCCCCATTCATTTTAATTCTTCCATGCAACATGCGTTTAATAGGAATGTACATGTCGAACCTATATAAGACTGTATGTTGTCTCTGCTAGGAAGTGGAAAAAAATCTAACATGTGGAAGTGATTGTCAAACACAGAAAACAAATAAAATAATTCAATTAAAAAAAGAACTATGGAATTGCAGCACAGAATGAAGCAGACCATTTTCTTTCATATTATGTTTTGTTCTGTTCTATGGTTTCTCCCATTCATTTTAATTCTATTCAACATGACTAAGGTGAAAATGTATTTAATAGGAATGTATGCATAGAACCTATATAAGATTGGACACTTTCTCAGGGAGGGAGTGAAGAGGGGAAAAAATCTAAGATATATATGAAAGTGATTGTAGAACACTGAAAACAAAATTAAAAAAAGAAAAGTAGGAGTTGTCTTAAAAGACTAACGTATATGCACAGGGAAGTGAACAGCCAGGTTAGGTTTTTTAAACATATGGACAGCAGACAGAAAGTGGGTAACAGGATGAATATAAGAACATGGCATGGTCCTTTAAAAAAGTATCAGGAGGTGCTGAAACTGGTCTGTTTTCAGGCTTTGTTTTTAAATTATATTGGAGGAGAGAGGATGAAAAGTGCTGGTACTTATGTAGTCCTCTTTTGCAAAGCTCTCATTTGACCTTTATATTAACTCTCTGAACCTGATAATATAGGTATTATTGTTCCCATTTTATATTTGAAGAAACTGAGACTCGACAGATAAATATAGGTGACTAGCTCTTGCTCACACTCTGTAAGTGTCTGGGGCTGGAGATGAACCTTATTCCAAACCCGCATTCTTTCCACTATACTCCCTAAGGATCAGAGATAATCCACTGCTCAGAGTAGATGACAAATGGCAGAATTGGTCACCTTGATTGTGTGAGAATGTAAACTCCTCATGAGAAGGGGCTGTTTCATTCATTCTATTTGTATCCTTGGCCTGACATACATGTGCTTACTAAATACTTACTGACCATTTCTGTTTTCTCCAACAAGAGGAGTTTTGTTTGCAACAATATGGTTGAGTCCCTGGGAGAAGTCGGTGCCACCAGGCTGCTTAAGGAGGTGAAAACTGGCCCAGGTTGGAAATGAAAGAGATCAAAGTCTCTGTGTCAGTCAGCAGAGGGGTTATGCTCATTAATGGCCACTGTACTTCCCCTTTGGGCAAGTTGGGAAGATGAAATCTCAAAAAGAAAGCAGCAACCATAACAAGTCAGCATGACTTGAACAAAAACAGGTCATACCAGACCAACCTCATTTTCCTTTTTTAAAATAGGATTACTAGGCTATAGCTTACCTAGATTTTATTTTTTCATTCTACACACCAAGGCAGTTTTTATTAAACATGAGCAAATAGTCTACAAATCAAAATTTTAACATTTCCATATAAACATTTCAACAAATGGCAGGCTTCTCAAAGACAAATAATAGTCAGTTATTACTGGCAGGTACCTAGTGCTCAGGAAAGAAACAGAAAGTGGGAATCTCAGGGCCTGACTCTTTTTGTCCTTTTAATGAAAAGACATTTCTTCCAGGTGTTACTGGGAAGAAGTTTCCACATGGTGTCCAAAGTGTCCACCTACCTGCTGCCCCACAAAATTCACAAAATGGACTGAGTGATTGAATGATTAGTTGTTTCCTCTCCACTCTCACCCTGATCCCCAAAGTGACTGTTCTCTTTCCATTCTTCTCCCACCTCTTCAACCCTCTGGGCCACAGTCAAGGTACCTGGCTAGTAGCAGAGATACCTGGGTTCCTTTCCCCATCTCATTTCTGAAAAGTACATGTACAGGACCAGCACAGGAAAAATGTATAGGACTTGGAATCTGTTCCCCAGGTTCTCTGCACTGACTACAGTGGTCAGGGGAACTTTGTGTTTGAGTAACTTCTTTCAGGCCCTAAAAGACCTAGTCCTAGATGTAATTAGAGATTGCAGAAGTTATGAGGGCCTAAGGGTGCTAGCTGCCTGAGTGAATAGAAGGGAATGGATATGAAATGTTGTACTAGATAGAACTGATAGGAATTTGCAAATGATTGGAATTGTGAATTTGAGGAGGGAGGGAATGAGTGAGTCAGGATTTGAATTTAGGTGACTGAATGGTAATATACTAAACACAGAAGAGGAGCAGTTTTAAGCGAAGAGAAAGATAAAGAAAATGAGTTTCACTTTAGACGTGCTGTTTGAGGCACTTATGAGTCATTCAGGTAACTCTATCTAGCAGGCAACTGGCAATTCAGGACTGAAGCTCGAGAGGAATTTGGAATATACACACACACATTCGGTAGTTATCTACATACGGAAACTGGAAATGCAGAACTAGACAAGGGATACAGAAAAAAATAGAGTCCAGCACAGAGCCTTAGGGGACACCCAGAATTTGGGGGCAAGACATGGATATAATCCAGCAAAGGATTCTGAGAAGCTAAACATCTAGGAGAAGAATCAAGAGAACTATAACTATGAATGTTAGAATTAACCTATCAATGCACATTTGTTGAGAATCTACTACGTATATGCCCGGCACCGTGACGGGGATACAAAAACAAAACTGAGACAGCCCATTTCCTCAAGGCCTTCACAATCTACTAGAGGGATACATGTTCACAGATAAATACATTTGGGAGAGATTCAAAATAAATACAAGGAGATGAGAGGGGAACTAACAAGTAAAGGAATCAGAAAAGGCCTGAAGGAGATACTTGAAATGTGCCTTAAACAGAAAGAGTTTCCAAGGAGGGGAAAACTCAAGGGATAGAGTTCAGCCTGTGTAAAGGTAAGAAGGCAAGAAATGGGAATTTTTTTGTACTGAGAACACTAAGTAGGCCAGTTTGGCTGGAATGTGTTATATGAGGGAGAATAACTTAGACTGAAGTCAAAGTTTTAAATATAAAACAGTGGTTAATATCGAAGTTTTTTTAAGCAGGGTGATGACATAGTTAAATCTGCATTTGAGAAATATCAGTTTGATAGCTATGTAGGGAATGGACTGGAGAAGGGAGAAAATTGATTTAGGGATACCCATTAGAAGGCTATTGCAACAGCCTAGGAGAGAGATGCTGTAAGCTGGGCTACAGTGGTGGTGGGGCAAGTAGAGACAAGGGGATAGATATTTAGGACAAAGAATTGACAAGGCTTGGCAACTGACTGGATATGATGGGTGAGAGTGAGTAAAGATCCACTGATGTCTCCTAAGTATTGAAACTGGGATAAATGGAAGAATAATAATTTCCTTGGCAGAGACAGGGAAGTAGGAAGAGTTGTGGATTTTAGGGGAAAAGATAATGAGTTTTGTTTTGGACTTGCTGAGTTTGAGATTCCTACAGACTATGCAGGTGTGAATTTCTAACAGGAAGTTAGTGATGGGAGACGACTACAAGACAGATGAATAGATTTGGGAGTCATCTGCACAGAAACCATAGTTAAATCCATGGGAGCTTAACGATATGGATTTATGCTTTATGGATAAAACTATAGCACATATTTCAAATTAGGAGAAGCTGTAGGAAAGAAGAGATAAATGGAAGGGTCATAAATCACGAAGGAACTATCAAGGATCAGGTCATCTTCTTTCTACTTTTCTCCCCAAGACTTACCGCCAGCACGGCTCCTTCACTCAGTACCAAGTAGCCCAGCTGGTCAGGGATACGCTCCAGCCCCTGAGTCAATGCAGATGTCTAGAAGAAGCACAGTAAATTATGAGATGGGAAAAATCAGAGGAAAGAGAGCTAGACTGAGATCTTTCCTGTTTACTTGCAAACCACTATTGCTCCTGCTGCTGATGCTACACCTCCCCTGTTCCCCTATTTTCCTTACACATCTCCTCACTCTGCCAAGACTTTAGACTACAACAAACAATAATTGCTGACATTTATATAGGGTTCTGCAAGCACCTTTGATCCTCATAACAACCCTGTAGGGAGTAATTACTACAGCTTAATTACTATGTCCATTTTAAACATAAGAAAACAGAATCAGGAAAAGTTAAGGGTCCGCTCACAGTGACACAGATGGAATTTGAAGTCTCTCCTGATTTTCAGTTAAGCTCTCTTTTCACCATGCTGTGATGCCCCACACATTCTTTCTACTTAGTGCCCAAGTGCCTTATTTCCTTCCTTCATGTTCTAAATGCTCAGATTCCTGTTCCTTCTTTTCAACTCACAACCTCAAATCTTCCCCTCTCCTTGATGTGCTAATTCAACCGCAACAAAAGTTTATCATTCACTTATATGAGCTGTTTTCTAATCTCCTTGTTTCAAGGCTCTCTTCTCCAATGTATCTTCTATAAAGTTGCCAAATTGCTGGTCCTATGGCACAGATCTGACCTTATCCCTCTTCTGCTTAGAAGCTCCAACAGCTTCCTTTTGCCTCTAAAATAAAATGCAAACTCCTCCCTTAGTTCTTTAAAGTTGTACAGTCTGGCTCCAGCCCACTTTTCTGGGGTTACTGCCTATTATTTACCTTTTAAACTAAGTCTGAGGCTTTTACTTAGAATGCAGTCATAGGGTCATCTATTTAGAGCTGGAAACTTTATTTTTACAACCCCCTCATTTTACATATGATGAAAATGAAGCCCAGAAAGATTGAGCCAAGGTTTGGAAGGAAACCTGGGAGATGTGGGTAACTGAATGGAGGTCTTGACCCCAGGTCCAGCATTCATTACACTGCACAACACTGCCTCCTCTGACAGCTCTCTCCTAAGAGAACACCAGCTTTGTTCACAACTCGATTCCAGTGCTACCTCCTACAAGAGACCTATGCTGTTTGCCCCAGTGGCTAGGGCCTTCCCTTTTAAAAATTACTTATATCCTACATTTAATTTGCTATGTATGTCTCACTTTGTCCTCCCCAAAAGAAAGTCGGTCCCTTGAGCGTAGTACTTGTTTCCTTTTTCTATTCCCAGCAGCTGGGGAAAAGCAGGTCCTTAATTACTTAATGTTTGTTGATAAATTGACCGCTAGACACATTACTAGGAAAGACGAAAGGGAAACAGATTGCATCCTCAAGAAGCTTTCTTGGAGGGGAGTGGGAGGCAGTCAGGAGAGGGTGAGAAGGGGGAAGGATAGGAACTACCCACATGAAAAATAAAGAGATTTCTTTCTCCCTCCCCCTTCCCCAGTCTCCAAACCAACGAGTATTTATTTATTAGGCGGTGATTATGTGCCAGGCACTGAAAAGACAACGTCTCAAGTCCTGTCCTCAAAGAGCTTCTGTTCTAGCAAACCCTGGACAGCCTGGAACCCCTGCGGGCCCCCGGCCGCCTCCTCCCTTTAAAATCACAGCCCACTTCCCAAGGCTCCCAGGGGAGACACCGCCTCCCCACGCCGTCCTCCCCCATTCCTGGAGACCCCCTCCCCGGCCCCTTTTCTTTCCCTCCGAAGCTGTACCAGACCCGACCACCCCCCACTCCCAGGCCCCTGCATGCTCCGCCGCCTCCACTTCCCCCAAGCCCGACACCCCGGGGCCACCTATTTGAAGGGCGGTTGGGGGGGCATGGGGCGCTGCACTGGGGGGAGGGGGAGAAGGGGAGAAGGAGAGAAGAAAGGGAAGGGAAAACCAATGCGCATGCGCCATCGCTTTCTCACCATCTCAAGCCGTAGGTGCGGAGAAAGCTGGCAAAAAGTGGGGTCGCTTCCGGGTTGTCACCTATATCACGTGCCGGGACGTGGCCTCCCTACTCCCCACCATTCCTTTCCGTAGGGACTTGGGCACCGTATTCACACCTCTCACTGATTGGGCAATCGACACGCCCCTCAAAGCTCAACCTATCGCGTTACTTCCACGCCCCTCAAAGCTCAACCTATCGCGTTACTTCCACGCCCCTCAAAGCTCAACCTATCGCGTTACTTCCACACGCCCCCTCAAAGCTCAACCTATCGCGTTACTTCCACGCCCCTCAAAGCTCAACCTATCGCGTTACTTCCACGCCCCTCAAAGCTCAACCTATCGCGTTACTTCCACGCCCCTCAAAGCTCAACCTATCGCGTTACTTCCACGCCCCTCAAAGCTCAACCTATCGCGTTACTTCCACGCCCCCTCAACCCAGGCCGCAGATTGGTCGCGCAAGCTCGTTCTTTTCGTTCCTCCTCCGCCCCCACCCCCTCCCCCTCAAGTATGTGCAGGATTGGTGGGCTGGGGGTGGGGAGGACAGCGGGGCGGGGTGCTCAGAGCCGCCGGAGATCGGGGGTCGGGCCGCTTAGGGCTTTATGGTGCTTACTCTTTACAGTAGAAAGACATAGGCCCCTTACGGGAACGGACTAAGGCTTGCGGAGGACTTTTATATATTAACCTAATTTACCCTGGAAAGTAAGTGGTTTTATGCAGAGCTTAAGTGACTTTTCCAGGGTAGGACAGCGCTGCCCAAGGCGCCACCCGGCCCCCTCTACCACCGGCCACAGACAGCCTGTAGCGAATGATTGCATGTGTCCCTCACGACTCCTATTAATGTGAGATTTCTCTGGTCTGGGGAACTAGCAGCGCAGACACAGGCAACAATCTCTTTCCCAGGCGGCAGTCGCTTCAGGGCCCCTAGACGCAGTCTTCAAGCCAGGGAGGCTCTCGCGCTCTACATTGCTTAAGTCAAAGATTTAAGATTGAAGTGTGGATATTCTGCATGATAGCTGAAGCTTCTAGGGAAGAGACCCGGAGAGGCTGGGAGGTGCAGTGTCACCATACAAAATTTAGCACAAGACAGGAGAGGACAGACAGAAAGTGAAAAAAAAGTCAGCTTCAGTAAATGAGGGGAAATACAAAACAAAGGGGTCATGAAAGAAGATGAACACAGGACAGGTCCTTGGGTCTTGGGTGGAGTCAAGTGGCCAATACAGGTGAAGCAGGCTGGTTTTTATAGGTTTCTCATCGCTGTCAAATAGGAACAGGCATTGGGAGCAAGAAGCAGGGAGCTTGGGGAATACTACTGTGCTGTAAGAAATGATAGCGGGTTCACTTTAGAAAAACATGACAAGACTTTCATGAAATAATGAAAAGTGAAATGAGCAGAACCCGGAGAGCACTGTATACGACAGCAGCGATATTGTTTGAAGAATAACTGTGAACGATTAATCTGTTCTGAGTATTATAAATATTCAAATCAACGACAAAGGACCCATGAAGATAGATGCTTTCCACCTCCATAGAAAGAACTTATAAATAGAAGTATACATAGTACGGTTTTGCATATGTGTGTGTATATGTAAAGACATAGAGATAGAGATTTTTTCTTTGTCAAATGGTGGCCTTCTAGTGCAAGGTGGAGGCGGGGGAGGAAGACAATTTGAAACAAAATATAGCAAGGAAAATAAATTTAAAAAATAAAATCTTTTTACAACTTGAGGGAGAAAAAAAAGGAAGCAGGGAGCTCAGACTTGGGGTGTAAGTACTGACCCTTCTGGGGAAGGGAGGGGGAATGCCTAGGGACTAGTATTTAGTTGATATTTAGACTCCGTATCAGTAGCAAAAGGGAGGTTCAGTCACAGTTGCAGGTCTTCCCTCGGGCTTCTTCATTTAGCAGGTTGGGGAAGCTACTATACTTCTACAAGACCTACACAGTCCACACAACTCACATTACCAGTGAAGAAGGTGATCTAGGCTATCTCCTTCACTGTGCCTCCATCCCTTGCTGATTCTTAGATGAGGTTCCTGCTTGTTCAAAGAACTCTCTTTGTGATCCTGGAATTCTACTTGATCCAGAAAATTGGCATGGTCCATGAATTCTCCTACTCAGGAATGCCTCTGCTTGATCTGGACCAGCAATTCTTAACCTTTTTTGCATAGATTTTTTGTGTGTGTCATTTTGTGTCTGACAATCTGGTGAAGCCTGTGGACTCTTCAGAATAGTATTTTTAAATGCACAAAATTAAATACAAAGACAATAAATTATAATGAAGTATAGTTACCAAAAAAATTTTTTTAAACAAATTTAAGGATCCCAAATTAAGAACCTCTGGTCTAGGTGTGATCCAAGAATTCTACTGCTTTGTCCTTTTTATCAGACATGAACATAATGTTTCCTGGAGGCCTCACATGGTTTCTTGGAGAGGCTACATGGACTTTGCAGATCTTCCAGGAAATGAATCTGTATACAGTAGACTCTCATTTTACTAGTAACCTAGTTTACTTATGCTTCGATGGACAAGGAAAAATTTTTTGCAAAATTTGTCTTGCAGGATGAACAAAAATTCACAGTAGAAACGAACATCATACTTGGATAAACTTTACTTCCATAAAGCCCCTGAGGGAGCTGAGTCTAGGAGATGACCCTGGCCCCCACCCACTCCATTACTGAAGGTCTCTGCATAAAGCCCCTGAGGGAACTGAGTCTGGGAGGTGGCCCTGCCCCCATCCCAGCACCAGAACTTAAGCTCACATTGAATAGCAGCTGTGCACGCCATGGATAGCCCTGAGATTGGGAAGCAGCATTTGAATCTCAGACCCCAAGCACTAGCTGGGCGGATCTAGGGTGGGGGTGGAGAGGAATCTCAGAAGTCAAGTAACTGGCTGGGAAAATGCCCAGAAAAAGGAAGCAAAATAAGACCATAGAGAGCTACTTTATTGGGGAAGAGATGTTCCTTCCTCCTTTCATTTCTGATGACAAAGTACAATGCTTGCCATCAGGGAAAGACGTGGAGGTTGGGGCCTCTCTATCCCAGACATCCCAAGTGGATGTCCGGTGGGCTCAGGCCATGGAAGAGCTCAAAAAGGATTTTGAAAATCAAATTAGAGAGGTGGAGGAAAAACTGGGAAGAGAAATGAGAGAGATGCAAGAAAAGTATGAAAAACGAGTCAATACCTTGGTAAAGGAGACCCAAAAAAAATGCTGAAGAAAATAACACCTTGAAAAATAGGCTCACTCAATTGGCAAAAGAGGTTCAAAAAGCCAATAAGGAGAAGAATGCTTTCAAAAGCAAAATTAGCCAAATGGGAAAAGAGGTTCAAAAGCTCACTGAAGAAAATAGTTCTCTCAAGATTAGAATGGAATAGGTGGAGTCTAATGACTTTCTGAGAAACCAAGAAATCATAAAACAAAACCAAAAGAATGAAAAAATGGAAGAGAATGTGAAATATCTCATTGGAAAAACAACTGACCTGGAAAATAGATCCAGGAGAGACAATTTAAAAATTATGGGACTACCTGAAAGACATGATCAAAAAAAGAGCCTAGACATCATCTTTCATGAAATTATCAAGGAAAACTGCCCTGAGATTCTAGAACCAGAGGGCAAAATAAGTATTGAAGGAATCCATCAATCACCACCTGAAAGAAATCCAAAAAGAGAAACTCCTAGGAACATTGTGGCCAAATTCCAGAATTCCCAGGTCAAGGAGAAAATCTTGCAAGCAGCTAGAAAGAAACAATTCCAGTATTGTGGAAATAAAATCAGGATAACTCAAGATCTAGCAGCTTCTACATTAAGGGATCAAAGGGCGTGGAATAGGATATTCCAGAAGTCAAAGGAACTAGAACTCAAACCAAGAATCACCTACCCAGCAAAACTGAGTATAATACTTCAGGGGAAAATATGTTTTTTCAATGAAACAGAGGACTTTCAAGCATTCTTGATGAAAAGACCAGAGCTAAAAAGAAAATTTGACTTTCAAACACAAGAATGAGAAGAAGCATGAAAAAGTAAACTGCAAAGGGAAGTCATAAGGGACTTACCAAAGGTGAACTGTTTACATTCCCACATGGAAAGACAATATTTGTAACTCTTAAAACGTTTCAGTATCTGGGTAGTTGGTGGGACCCCACACAGATGTACACGCACACACACACATGTACATGCGTGCAGGCGCACACACACATACACACAAGCACGCACACACAGAGAGCACAGAGTGAATTGAATAGGATGGGACCATATCTTAAAAGAAATTAAGGTAAATGGTGAGAGAGAAATGTAGTAGGAGGAGAGAGGGTGAAATGGAATGGGGTAAATTATCTCTCATTCAAGAGGCAAGCAGGAGACTTTTTAGTGGAGGGAAAAAGAGGAGAGCTGAGAAAAAAACATGAAGTTTACCCTCATCACATTCGACTAAAAGAAGGAGTAAAATGCACACTCATTTTGGTATGAAAACCTATCTTACAGTACAGACAAATGGGGAAAAAGGAGATAAGCAGGGAGGGAGGGATGATGGAAGGGAGGGCAATGGAAGAAGGGAGCAATTTGAAGTCAACACTCTTGGGGAGGGACAGGATCAAAAGACAGAATAGAAACAATGAGGGGCAGAATAGGATGGAGGGAAATACAGTTAGTCTTATACAACACGACTGTTATCGAAGTCATTTGCAAAACTACACAGATAGGGCCTATATTGAATTGCCTGCCTTCCCAAAGGGAATGGGTGGGGAGGGAGGGATGGGGAGAATTTGGAACTCAAAGTTTTAGGAACAACTGTTGAGTATTGTTCTTGCTACTAGGAAATAAGAAATATAGTTAATGGGGAATAGAAAGTCATCTGGCCCTACAGGACAAAAGAGAAGATGGGGACAAGAGAAGGGAGGGATGACAGAAGAGAGGGCAGATTGGAGAGAGGGAAAATTAGATTGCTTGGTGTATTGGGGTGGGGAGAGGGAATAAAAAGGGAGAAAATTTGGAACCCAAAATTTTGTGAAAACGAATGTAAAAAGTCAAATAAATAAATAGATAAAAATAAAAAACAAAACAAAAAAAAAACAATTGTCTAGACATATTCCTAGTCAGAAGCGAAAGTAAAAAAAACATCAGTGAGTCAAAACATGAAAGTGATTCTAAAAAATGAAAAATAAGTGAAGGCAGTAGTGTTAGTCTTACTTTTAGTGAAAGTAGCATAAGAGAGAACACTCTGGATGTTGAAATCCTCAGTGTCTCATAGAAGGAGATTCTCATTCCAAGAAATAACCCTTCCTCCCTCTCGTCTCCCTCTTGACAGCTACAACTCTTCTCCAAGATAAAGTGCAGGCTAATTTATTTTCTTTTCGGTTTGTATTGTGGACTAATCATTGCTGTTGTAGTTCAGGAGCATTAGGGACAAAAAAAAATTACTTAAAATTATAAATAGTTATTTTTATATGAATATTTTTGGGGATGTGGTACTGATCATCTGACTGTACGTTATTTTGTTTTGCAATACAAACAAATCACATGATGAACAGAATCTCGAAATGGATTAAATTCGTAAACCAAGATTCTACTGTACTTCTTTGCCTCACTGGTCTGTGACCTCAGTTTCTATTCTCTGGAGTCTCTGTGTAGCACCCTTTTATTCTTTTTTTAAAGGGGGAGTTATTCTTTTTTTTAAAAAAGTTTCATGGATACCTTTTGCTTTTAAATCAAAGTCATTGCGAAATATATATCCCCCACCCTAGAATTGAACAGTTCAGCAAAAACATCTTAACAAGTAAAATATATGCTGTGTTCTGCCATAGTTGTCCCCATCTTTTCCAAGTGTCTTTTAAGAGACTAACCCAAGGGGTATGTTGGGCATAAAAACTAGCTGTGAATTATCAATCAATAATCATTAATACATTGTAAATAGGGTCAACATGGACAAAAAGAGTTCATATCTTGTCAAAGATACAGCATCAATGCCAGAGCATTGGAGCACTGGAGAAGAAAATGGCTAATCACTCCAGTAGTTTATTTGTTTTAACACTTTATGATCTTTATTTACAACTTCGTTAGCAAACACACAAAAAAAGGCAGATGGAAAATTTAAAACAGTAAAGAAGGCATTCCAAATGATGCTGTTAGTTTAAAGAACCTGCATCTTTAATGTCCATCTGATTAAGTATTCAAAGAAACACAATACTTAATCTGCATAAGTAGTCTGTTTATGAAGTACAGTGCTCTTATTTTAAGAAGTCTTTTTAAAAATAAATACAAAGTAAATCAAATCACTCATTAAAAGATGCAGCTTAAATGAGTGATATTTTCAATATATTTGTTATACTGGGTAATAACACCTGTCCAATGAAACTCAAAAATAGGGAAAAAGCAGTTATACTTCCTGTTTCAATTATTTACAAAATCTTTTCTGTAATGACCTTTATATTTCATTATATGATATGACCTGCTCTAAACTTACTATGTAGTGTAGTCAGGGTCAGAACAGAGGTTATAGAAGTGAATACCCTCCCAAAATCAGTGTGAGAAACCAAAAAGGTCCTATTTAAGAATTCTAGAAAGGAGAAAACAAATAATGTAGTCAATTTCAATTTATGTTGAGCTGACAGTTTCTTTATCTGACTTCTTGTTGTCCTTCCTTTAAATCAAGAGTGTTTAATTCCTCTTCCTGTTCATCCAAATCCTCTCCATTAGAAAGGTTTTCATCAACAGAAATAGCACCAAAACTCCATTGTCCTGTTCTTCATTATTTTCTTCCAAATCACTTTGTTCTCCATTTTGTCCCATTTCCTAAAGTTTCACTCAATTTATTATCATCCTTCTCTGCTGAAGTATATGTATTGAAAGACTGGCCACAGTAATACCAGTCTCATCCATATCCTTTGGGATATATTGACTCAAATCCATATCATTTACTCTTCTTACATCTTCAACCTCATCACCACCTGTTACATTAGTGTACCAAGTATCATCTGCTTCTCAGATGATACCTCATCAATAAGGAGCTCGGGACAAAGGCAGTAGGAACTTGGGATGAAGGGAATTTGTATTCTCTGAGGAATTGACTTTCAGGGAACTTTACACCTTATTCCAGAGATCCTCCTAAAGGGACATACTAAGTTGAAAGCAATAAAATTGAATAATAAATCAACATAACGTAGACACAAGCACTTGCTGTTGCAGTAAAATTGTCAGCAGTGACTGACAGTTCTGCCCTGCCCTGTTCTGTTTTTCTAGTGCTGTCTATCCTTTGGTTTCTCTGAAGCTCAGGTATTTTTCATAGTATGGCCTTAATCACTGTGGGGAGATGAGAGTTTGGAAGGCAAATGTAAAGAGATACTAGTGTTTTCCCTAGCCTCAAGGACTCTGTCAGAGGGGCTTATGATGTATAAGGTATACATTCTTTGTATACTAAGAAAGGGAAAGTCTGAATGCAATTCGGCATCCCTAACTTGGCTAGAAATGAATACTAAGGATCTTTGGCTGAAAAGGATGAGCATAATATGGCAGAAAGAGCCTTGGGTCCAGATCCAGATCCACAGGACCTGAATTCAAAGCCTACTTCTGATGTTTACTGCCACTGTCACTTTGAGCACCTCACTTATGTTCCCTGGGCTTCCATTTTCTTATCAGTCAAATGAGTGGTATAGATTAAATGGCCTCCCTTCTAGCTTTAAATCTATGATCCTATGATGCTAATAATCATTTGTTATATTAAATGCCAATTCTACTCAAGTCACTGCATCAGGTGTTGAAAGCATTCAATACCTCCTAAGGGGGATACCATGTATATTCAAGAAAGTAAGGTATAAAAAATTGTGGAAGAAGAGAGCTTTAACAATTTGGGGGAGCAAAAAGTCTTTAAGGAATAGAGAAAGCCCAATCTGAGACTCAAAGGAAGACAAAAATTCTAAGAGGCTGAGGGGAGGGCAAATTTGTGAAGGCAGGAACTAAAGAAACATCTAAAATTCCAATTTGACTAGAGTGTAAAAAGTATGAAGGGCTTGTATGAAATAAGGAGAACTGTTTTATAAATAGGGAGACAAGTCCATGACACAAAAGTCAATGTAAAAAAGGTTAAAAATCCCTGGCCTAAATGAAGCAGAGTAGTTCCAAACTAACTAGGGGAGTTCCTGAACCATGGGAGGCAGATTATGGAGGGCTTTTAAATCTCCAGCTAAAGAGCTTTTATTTTATCCTATGCCTAGAACTCAGAGATATATCTATAGATTTGGGGTGGCATTTGTATAGAGGTCATACTTGAACCCATGGGCACAGATTAGGTCACTAAGGAAGAAAGTTTATTGAGAGAAGAGGGCTCAGGATAGAGCCCTGAGGAATATGCATCCTAAGGGAGCAAGAAATGGATGATGATCCAGCAAAGAAGGTTGAGAACAAAATAGATAAATAACAAGATAATCAGGAAGGAGTAGTCACAGAATTCAAGAGAGAATGGGGTGTTTATCAGTATAAATAAAATGTAAAAAGGTCAAGGAGGTTGAAGTGGGAGATTTTTCAGTTAAGAGGTCAATGGTAGCCTTGGAGAAATTTCAGTTGAGCAAAAGAATCAGAAGTCAGATTGCTAGAGGTTGAGAAGTGAGTGTCTTCTAAGTTAGGCAGTAAAATGGAGGAAAGGTATAAGAAACTATCTTGTAAGAATGGTAAAGTCAGGTGAAGAATAATTTTTTAAAGTTTTAAAGTACTTCCCATTTGATATGTGAATAGTTTGGTTGCTGAAAGGGGCAGAAAAATGTATTTCTACATGGAAAAATGATGCAATCAACTTCTAAAGAAACACAGTCTCACATAAAACATTGAGCAGAGAAAGATTGTTCTAATAACCAAATAAAGAACTGCCCTCAGATGAATGTACAGAGAGTATCTGTTTGAAAATAGATCAGTTATTCATATAGTAATAGCTACGTTGTGGTCCATAAACTCATTTGCATATTACTATTTTTAGAGTTTTGAAGTTTATAACTGGGATATTGTAAATCAAGTAACTGGGAATAATGAGAATTTATATAAGAATTTAGGGGTTCATACTTAGCAGAAAGATGAATTTCTTGAGTTTGACCTCATAAAGTAAAAATGAATCATTGCCAGCCAGGAGCTATAGAAGAAGTCAGAGGAAGAAATGTGTGATTATTAAAAAGGTTTGAGGAACACAGTTTCTGGGTAATGTAATCATTTTATTAATAAGGCCAGCACATTATTAATAAGAGGATGGTCATTTGACTGTCTCTCTTAGACCAAAGACAATCATGGCAGCCGGCTCACAGTTTATACAACCTTAGAAGATTAGGTGTTCAGTGAGAGGCTGAAAGTGACATCATGTCATCCTTAGAGAAACTATCTCTATACTCAGACTATCCCCAGTCTTGGGCTACCTAGACAAAAAGGATCTGCCACCATCCAAGCTAGAGTAAAACACAATGGGCTCTCCCCACCTTAAATTCCTTGTAAGGTTGAGTGGGATCTGACAAAGATGAGGAGAGTTAATTCAGTCTCATTATCAGTAATGTCCTTCAAGAGACTAACATTAAAATCGGAACTTTGGAAGAATGGGAGAGCTCTAAACTGTTATTAATAATCATTTCTCTCAAATTATAGGGAAAAAAATAGAAGAAGAACCTGGAGAGTGGGCTAAGCTAAGGAGTCACAAAAAACTGGTGACAACTATGAGAAATACTGTTTATAGAAGACAGAATACAGAACCTAAGGTGAACTGCAGTGGTTTTGCTGGCAGTCTGCTGATTGAGAGAGAGGCATTGGTTTGTTGTTTGGCTAGGGTAAGGCTGAGAAAGCTTTTCAGTTTCTCCAGTGATAGTAGGAGAGTCAAATTCTGTTCTGTACAGCTTATTGCTTTCTAGTGCCACCTACAGACCAAGATAGAGGAAAACCACTCAGAGGCGTCTGTCTAGTCATCCTCTATGGTTTAAGAAAGAGAAAATAGAGGGAGGGAAAATTGATTTTGTATATATTTTTTTCCTGCGTGCTGTGCTTCGCAGTAAGAAGTGGTTTAGAGCTGATTGGACAAAGAAGAATTCCCTGGGTTGTTGGGGTTTTGTTTTTTGTTTTGTTTTTGTTTGTTTTTTTTTTTCAGAATGGAGGAGTTTGGCAATTTTCTTGCTCAAGGGAACTGCTTGTCATTGAAAGAACATAGCATTCTCAAGCTACAGTTAAGAATGGCTGTGAGTAAAAAGAGCTTGTTACTGCTTCAGCAGCTTCAAAGCAATGGTAGAGTGGCTGACTTAGCTGGAAAGCAATGGAGACCAGAAGAGGATTAAACTGCAGTGTAGTTTAAATTGTTCCTAAGGGACCAAGGATATCAAAGCCTATAATCTAGAGTTGTGAGTTGCCTTATTCACATGGGTTTCCTCACTCAAACACCTCCTTGTTGGGTTTCTGTAAGGGTGTGCCCCACTTTCCTTATGGATTTGTATATGTACATTAGTGGGAAGGTTACACCCAGGTTTGTGGATGGGTTGTAATGTCTTGAGTATTACTTGGTTTGCAAACTATTTCATTTTGGAACAGCTCTAATAGTTAAGAAGGCGGACATTATGTCTAAATTTACCTTTTTGGAATAGTCATTCATTGGTCCTAGTTCTGCCTTCTATGATCAAACAAAATAAGTCTAATTTCTTTTCTACATGATAGCCCTTTAGGTCTTCTGTTATGCCAGCTAAGCTTGTCCAGTTCTTTCAATTAATCTATGACGTAGATTCCTTTTTACCTTTTTACCTTCCTCTGGATATTCTTCAGTTAAACTATGATACCCAGAATTGAACATAATAAATACTCTAGATGTAGTCTGATGAAAACCGAGCACAATAGGATTATCACCTTTCTCTTCCTGTAAGCTATGCTTCTCTTAACACATCTGAGGGTCACATCTTTTTTGTCTACCATATCACATCAGAAGGTTTCCCCCTTTCTCAGCATGTTGGTAGGACTAGGGAACAACGATCTTGACAACTTTTCTCTGATCAGGGGAGAAGCTGAAAAGCTATCTCTGTTCTTCAACTGATCAGTAAAGGAATGACTCTCTTCCAATCAAGAGGCTTCCAGCAAAGCCACTGGAAAACCTTTGTTTCAATTTAGTTCAGCATATATTGAGCTTTCATTGCCCTAAAATCTCTAGAATATTCCCACAAAACTCCCTGGAAGCTATCCTTGTATTGCTCTACAGTCTTTCAAAGTTATTTTTCTCTGTAATTTTATCATCAAACAAATTGTTCTAGTTTTACTCACTTTACACCAGTGCATAAAGGTCTTCTCAGTGGTGGAATCATCCATTTCATCATTTTTTATGGAGCAATAATATTCCATTATGTTCACATGCCACAATTTGCTTAGTCATTCCCAAAAAGAATATTGCCTAATTCCAGTTTTTGACTACCACAGAAAGTATTGCAATAAATATTTCTGTACTCTTAAAAAGGCCTATTCGCTGAATGGGCATTACCTCACTCAAAGTGAGAACCTGAAAAGACCTTAGTGTAAAAGGACCTGGGTCTCCCATTGCATCCTGGCCCATCTCCAGTCCAGATGAATATCTGGCCACTGGACCCAGATGGCTCAGGAGGACAAAGTGAGGCTGCTGACTTTGCACAACCCTCCCTCCCTCAAATCAAAGTCAACTGTAAGTCATGTCATCATCTCCCTGATGCCTTCTTTGAGAATGAAGGATAAATACAACATATAGATCCTTTCCCTCTTTGATTTCTATGAGATAGAGCCCTAGCAGTGTAACTAGCTCAAAGATATTTGATACACTTTGTAGTTAATTTGAATATACTTTTTACCTATCTTTTGATGCTTTTGTTAGTAGTGTACAAAAAGGCTGTGATTTTCATAGGTTTATTCTATAAATTTTTTATTGAAATTATAAATTCTTTTGATTGATATTTTTGTTGAATTTTTATTAAAGAAAATATTTTTATTGAATTAATATTTTGTTGATTTTTATTATTCTAAAGAAACCATATAATTTTTAAATAAAGGTGATTCTCTTTCCTCTTTGCCTATGCTTATTGCTCAATTCCTTTTTCTTGTCATATGGCTATGCATTTCTAAATGGCTAGCATTTCTAAAACCATATTAAATGATGGCATTGGCAATAGATATCTTTGTTTTATTTATTATCTTATTAGGATGTTCTTCTAAACAAACAACTCTAGTTCTTGGGCTTGAATAGCCACTCTTTATTATATCAAGAGAAGGTTTTATTATTTTTATGCTTTTTAGTGTTTTTAACATAAGTGAATTTTATTTTGTCAAAGGCTGCATCTATTCATATAACTTTGTGATTTTTATTTTTGTTATTGATATGATCTATTTTGCTTATAGCTCTTGTTATGTCATGTTTTGTTATGTTGAATCTTTCCAGCATTTGTAATATAAATCGAATCTGATCATAGTGAATATTTTACGAAAGATATTGCCATAGCCTTTCACTGATATTCAAAATTTCTTCATGATTATGATGTTGGTATAAATAGTGCAACAATATTCTATTAAATTCATATACAGTTTACTCAGCCATTCCCAGGTTGATGAGTACCTATATTATTTCCAGGCATTTTACTCAGATATTCAAAATGATCTTTGATGCTGATTAATTGGCAAGTTGATTAACTGAGACACAGCCTCAGCCCAAACAAAGAGGACAAAGGCACATTTCAAGTGCAAAGCAACAGCCTGCAGAAAACAGCAAAATCTAGTCTACTGCTCAAAAAATTGTGGGTTGAGTAGTTTATATGGTTTTGCAATAAAGGGAGGCAAGAGAAAATGAGGAAGATAAAGTACCCAGAATCAGGATGTTTGTGGAAGCTCTGTCCATTTGGGGCCACTTTGGACCAGTTTGAGCCAACCCTATGGTTGCTAGCACAACAGAGGTGTCTCTATCAGCCAATAAATCTATCTCTATACAAAAGTGTTTCTTATTAGCAGGGCAGAGTCTTTGATGTAAGAAGCCTTACAATAACCACCAAGTCTGAAGGGACTCAATTTTATGCTGTTAAATGACCAGAAAGCCATGTAATGTAGCCTGAGATTACTAGAAAGCTGCATCAAGTCTTGGAGAAGAGGGAATTAACATAATCTATGGCATGGAAAGGGAAGTGGTAGAACCTGGTAGATATTAATCTTATCATAGATTCTTATTAATGTCTTCCTATAAGTTGTCACAGGTAGTTCATCCATATTATATCTTCCTTACTTTTATTCCGATATTGAAATATTACTAGTGGATCACTCAGGCTGACCAGCTTTCAACCTGACCACCTTCACCCTTATATTTCCTGTGTGACCTCTCCCTCTTCTATTCCTGTTAAACAATTCCTTGATAATACCTTTGATTCTTGTTCTTTTAATTTCCTCATATGTAGCTGTCTACTCACACACAATATATATCTTTCCACTGTACTCAGTGACGTTTATTTTTGATCCTTGGAAGAGTATTGACTGAGGAATATTCATTACATGTTATGTTGTCATACAGCAAATTGCTAAAATGCTGCTGTCCCTTTAAGACACTGCCTTTTTTGTATGGAGTAGTTTAATGCTGAAAGGGAGAGAAAAGTGCTTTTGTGTTAAAAAAAAAAATATTTAAATCAATTGGTAAAGGAGGTAATGAGAGAGATGATTCATTGAGGACCCCTACTTAAACTCTAATCAATATTAGTTCACTATGCTTTTATAAGGGGTAATGATTGTTAGTAATTATTTTAATATATTTATCTAGTAATATATATCTATCTAGTCAATCATCTAATAATAGGCATAAGAATAAGCAATGTATTAATCCATATTTTGTATAAGTTACATAGGAATATATATTCTAATAGAAGGGCTCTATAATAGACCTCAAACTTTAATGTAATATCCATTACTTGTTTACCAGCTGTGGGGTTTACTTGCACAACCACAAGAATGCTGACAAAGATATCTCCATCCTGTTTTGCTAGAATTCCATGACCAAAACAAGCATGGGTGGTGGCACGATATAGAAAGTTCCCCCTCCACCCCCCGCCCCCCAGTAGGTTCTTGGAGCGTATGTATAGCTTGTGCCATCTCCTCCTGCCTAACCTAAGGAAGAGCCCATCCATCTTATGATCACCTAGTCAGTGGAAATATTCCTTGCTTCACCCAATTCATGACCTTCCTGACAGATCATTTTTGCTTATTTTAGCTTATGTGTCACATGTCAACCCATGGGACTCTGTATTTTACCATACCTCTTCTGCATATTTGGGTATCAAACTATACAAATACAAGGTCTCAGAAGAAGGGTACATCTCAGATCGTGAGGAAGGTCTGAGGTCCATTTCATTAGCATGGATCATGGACCCTTTGATATAGTACCGTTGGCTCAGAGCTCTACCTCAGTCTCTTTTATTGTAGGTTGGATAATGAAAGAAGAATCAGAACAAAAGGCGAAAAGCATTAGAAAGAAAAAGAGAGAGAAAATAGTATGCTTCAGTCAGCATTCAGACTCCATAATTCTTTCTCTGGATATGAATGGCATTTTCCCTCATGAGGTCTTTTAGAACTAAGTCTATCAAAGTTGGTCATTGTACAATGTGGCTGTTACTGTATACAGTGTTCTCCTGGTTCTGCTCACTTCATTCAGCATCAATTCATGTAAGTTTTTCCAGATTTTTCTGATATTTGCCTGCTCATTATTTCTTATAGCACAATAGTTTTCCATTACCTTCACATACCACAGCCTGTTCAGTCATTCCCCAACTGAAGGGCATCTGGTCAATTTCCAATTCTTTGCTACCACAAAAAGAGATGCTATAAGTATTTTTGTACATGTGGGTCTTTTCCATTTTGTATGATCCATTTTGTATGATCAATAATGGTATTGCTGGATCAAAGGATATGTACAGTTTTATAGCCTTTTGGGTATAGTTTCAAATTGCTGTCTAAAATGGTTGAATCACTTTACAACTCCACCAACAGTGCATTAGTAATCCCAATTTTCCCACATCTTCGCCAACATTTATCATTTTCCTTTTTTGTCATATTAGTCAATCTGATAGGTATGAGGTGGTACCTCAGAGTTGTTTTAATTTGAATTTCTCTAATCAATAGTGATTTAGAGCATTTTTTCATAACTATAGAGAGTTTTAATTTCATCTGAAAACTGCCTATTTGTTCATATCCTTTGACCATTTATCAATTGGGGAACAACTTGTATTCTCATAAATTTGACTCAGTTCTCTCTATATATTTTAGAAATAAGATCTTTATCAGAAACATTGGCAGTAAAAACTCTTTCCTACTTTTCTTCTTCCCTTTCAATCTTGGTTGCATCGGCTTTGTTTGTGCAAAACGTTTTTAATTTAATGTAATCAAAATTGTCCATTGGTATTTCATTTGTATCTCTTTTTTGGTCATAAATTCTTCCCATCCCCATAGATCTGACAAGTAAACTATTCCTTGTACTACTAACTTGCTTATAGTTTCACCCTTTATGTCTAAATCGTGTACCCTTTTTGACCTTATCGACATATGGTGTAAGATATTAGACTATGTTTAGTTTCTACCATGGTATTTTCCAGTTTTTCCCACATTTTTTTGTCCAATAGAAGCTGGAATCTTTGGTTTATCAAATAGTTGATTACTACAGTCATTGACTTGTGTCTTGTGTACCTAACCTATTCCATTGATCTACCACTTATTTATTAGTTAATACTAAATAGTTTTGATGATTCCTGCTTTATAATATAGTTTTAGATCTCGTACAGTTAGACCACCTTCCTTGCATTTTTTCATTAATTCCCTTGATATCTTTGACCTTTCATTCTTCCAAAGGAATTTTTATTTATTTATTTTTAGTTTTCAAAATTTACTTCCATAAGATTTTGAGCTTTAAATTTTCTCTCCCTTCCTTCCCTCCCTCCCCAAGACAGCATGCACTCCAATATAGGCTCTACATATACATTCATTTGGCTCTACATATACATTCATATAGTCTCTACATATACATTCTGATATAGGCTCTACATAAACGTTAATATTAAACACATTTTCACATTAATCATATTGCAAAGAATTAGAACCAATGGGAGGAACCGTGAAAAAGAAAAAATGAAACAAAACAACAAAAAAGGGACCAAATAGTGTGCTTCCATCTGCATGCAGATTTCAAAGTTCTTTTCCTGGCTGTGGATTGCATTTCCCATCATGAATCTTTTGGAGTTGTCTTAGATCCTTGCATTGTTGAGAAGAGCTAAGTCTATCAAAGTTAGTCATCACCCAACGTGGCTGTTACTGTTTACAGCGTTGTCCTGGTTCTGCTCACTTTACTCAGCATCAGTTCATATAAATCTTTCCAGGATTTTCTGAGATCCACCTGCTCATCATTTCTTATAGCACAAAAGTATTCCATACATTCATATACCACAACTTGTTCAGCCATTCTCCAATTGATGGGCATCCCCTCAATTTCCAATTCTTGGCTACCACAAAAAGAGCTGCAATAAATATTTTTGTGCATGTGGGTTCTTTTCCAATTTTTATGATCTCTTTGGGATACTAACCTAGAAGTAGTATTGTGGGTCAAAAGATATGCACAGTTTTATAGCCCTTTGGGCATAGTTCCAAATTGCTCTCCAGAATGGTTGGAACAGTTCACAACTTCACCATATGAGGGAATGTGAAAAAAAAATCAAAGATCATAACCAAAAATATGAACAGGGTGAACTTATTGGAAAAAAAAAAGGAAAAACCACAAAAAATAAAATAGAAGTTGGCAGAAAGGAAAACCAGGAGTATATTGTTCTAAGAGACAGGAAGTATCTTACAGTCATCGATCTAAAAAAAACAGAAAAGACCTCAGAGGTCATTTACTTCAATCTTTTCATCTTGCAGATGAGGAAATTAAAACTTACAGGGATTAAGTGATTTGCCCAAGGTCAGTCAGTCAATAAGCTTAGTTAACAAAATAGTAGCTATGAGAGATGGAATACATTTTTCCCTAAAATGTAAAGATTCACTGAGTTAATGAGTGACTGGAAAAGATGCAATCACATCTCAGATGAATCCAGAAAAGAAGTGACAATTAAGACTTGCTGACTGATGAAAACAATTTAAAAAAAAATCACATGATTGTATAAGTAGATGGAATAAAGGCTTTGACAAAATATAGTAGTCATTTATTTTAAAAGTGTCAAAAACCATCAGAGTATGACCCTTTAGCCCGGAGGATCCTGCTGTTAAGGAATGTTAAGGGGTCCTAAACTTGTTTGTTTGTTTTTTTTTGAGTTGCCATATTTTCCATATGGACCCAGAGTATACAGGAGGCCCCGAATGTGTCAAGGAAGAAGGGCCTCCCTGCCCACAGTTGACACAATTTGTTGTTTGTATCCCAGCCTAAACTCCTTGTATGTCTTTGGGAATCAAAATGAGCTCCAGAGAGTCTTCATGAGGCTGAGAAACTGCTTGTGCCGCTGGGACCCTTGTGGATAAGCAGATCATCCTATCTTCATGATCTAGCAGTTCCCAAGAGAAAAGAATGCAGATTTTGCCATGCCCTTGCTCCTCCCTTTGCCAGAGGGATTTTGTCATTTTCCCACCTTTACTGCACCTTTTTCCCTCAAGAGGAGATTTCTGGTACCTCCTTCTTCCTTTGTCCTTCTGTCATAAATATGCCAACAAAAATAAGGATTGTGAACTCTTTGCTCTGGCTTTGGCTTCCACATACATGTTCATTTCTCTTGCCATGAACCTAGCTTTCAGGTAAGTTTCATGAAGTTGTGATTCTCTATTGACATAGCCTTGGTCTAACACATAGGTATTGCTTCTCTGTGTAATATAGGGAAACTAGCCAATGCCTACCACAGGGGAAAATATCTTTTTCTACAGTAGAAAACTAAGCTTTAGTCTTCCCTTCAGGTAAGCTGTTTCTTTGTGATTTAGCATACCTAGATTTGATCTTTCTTTTTGGAGACCTATTCCTTTCTGCTCCAAATGTTCCCTTTAACTTTCTCGTCCAGCCTTCTCTGCTTATTAAGGTCTTTATTTTCATGGTCAAGTCCTTCTCCCTAGGAAGGAACATATAGCTCAGTTCCTAGGTATTATTGTTACCTCTTCTGACTACATCTAGCATTTCTGAAAAAGCTAATAGGTCAAGTGATCCACAAAATAGAAATTGAGAGCTTTCCTTATCCTTGATCTTGCTATGAATTTTTTTGTCTCCTAATTTTTTGACCAGTCTTTTCAATGTATATCTTATATACATTGAATGTATATATGTATATAATGTATATAAGATGAATGTTCATCTTATAATTTCCTTGCATGTCTATACATAATATGTCTATATTAATTGTATAATCAATTATGCAATTTTATGTATATATACTATATGATTATACTGAAGGTAAATAATTATTTCAGCAGTTCTGAAAAACACTTCATGTTTTAATGTTTTAAATCTTGTTAATCTATATTTATGAATCATTTAACTTAACATTTATTTTGTATAAAGAAATTAAATAGCTATTCAGTAAAATACATTGTACATAATGCCTTTCTGCTCCTCCTTTTGGTGAGACATTAGATATGAACCAAACCCAAGCTTTAAGTGATTTTTCCTTGGCACTACCAGGAGGGGAGCATAAAGAGCCAGAGAGTTTGAAATAAAGCCTAATCACTCTTTTTAGAGAGTAGGTTCTTGAGGGACTGAATTCAGTCTGCATGAGTAAGTCCAGAGTTAGGAGAAGCCCTTTTGTACAGAGGGAAAGAATGAGTTCTGCTCATATGAGTGGAAACCCAACTCAAGACACAGACCTGAGGGACTTCCTGTCCTGTCTCCAGGCTTCCCAAGACACTGATGTCTACAAAGACAATCCTTCAATAAACAATATTAGGGATATATTAGTTTTCTGTGTGGTCTTTTTCTCTTTTCCCTGGGTATGGTGACTAATTTATCACAAATCACTCATTTTAATGCAATTTGCTTCTAAAGAAGTAACAAATAACATTAATAGGAGAAGCAAATTAGTTCCCTCTTTTTAATCATTATTTTCAAAAGTAACCATAACTCATTTGTTAAAAAGAACAGGACATTAATCTACACACCTAATCTCATTTGACCTGGTGTTGCCACATTTATACTCTGGCATCCCACAAAAGAGTCACCTTTTAAATAGATGACCTTGCCTCTCTGGAATGCCTTTCCATCTATGTTGACAAACTAAATGACTTTTTCTCTTTTCCATAATAAGAAGAAACAACATTGGACAAACACAGATAATAAGGATAGAATTTATATATATATATATATATATATCCTTACAATAATAAGGATAGAAAGGTTTCAGAAATGAATTTATAATATTTCTGAGGGTTGTTGTGTTCATCCTTCATTGCCAAAGAAGACCATGCCATCAGATAAATGATGACATGACTTGCACTTGACTTTGTTTTGAGTGAGGGAGGGCTGTGCAGGTCACCAGCCTCACTTCTCCTGCAGAGCCATCTGAATCCAGTGACCAGACAGATATTCATTCAGGATAACTGGAGATAACCCAGGATGCACTGGGAAACCTTGGGTCCTTCAGGCCAAAGTCTATGTAGGTACTCTCTTAGGGTGAGGTAATGCCCATAGGTCTGTTTAAAAAGTAGCCAGGGCATGGACCCTTTAATGAGGCAAAGAAAAGAAAGATATCAGGCTGGGAGGGAAACAGCAACAGTTACTATTGACAATCACTCTTAAGCCAGGAGGGTCCAAAATAGAGCCTTTAGGCAGGGATCAGGGGCCCAATGGTGTCTGAACTTCATAGATTCCAAAAGTTAAGAACTCTTCCTCAAACTATTAAGTCTTATAAAATTTAGGAGGTCCTAGTGTCTTCAGACTTCCAAAGTCTCTTCCATTATACTGTGGATTCTCTTTTCACGATTGTAAAATCTAGAGTCAGTAGGACTGTCCCTCACCAGGTTTTTGTCAGAAGATATCTTGATTTTCTCTCAGAGTAGCCATGTGCCATTTTCCCTGGGAAGTTTTGCTTAGTCACCTGCCATGTCATTTCTACTTTCTCCTCTGGTTAGACTCTGGCAGTCTGATTAATATCTTCAGCATCCTAGCAGCTGTGGAAGTATCCCTAAGATTAATTTATCAGTTTTCTATGAGTCACCTTACCAGGCAGGTACACTGGACACAGACTAAGCCCATTTGCCCAAAAGGAGCCAATCAGGAGCTTGTAGTGAGCCAAAGTCTTACCCACTACCAGATGCCTTTACTGGTGTTTGCTGGCTGAATTTGCTAAGCTGTGACCCCTTCCCCCCTAAAAAGAAACCCAAACTGGTCCAAAACAGCCTTGCAGTCAACTGTCCCTGCAAAACATTCTGCTTCTGTGTCCCACTTCTTCCTGGGAAAGATTATCCATTCTTTTTCTGAACCTTTCCCTCTACCTTTCCTTTGTGGTTTTCAAGCATAAATCTCACCTACCTCTCTTGGGCTCTGGGATCCCTTGGACTTTGTACTAGGGAGCCTCAACACTACTGTATGATTTTCCTCCTAATAAAGCTCTTCTGCTTTCAACTCAGCTTGGACTCTTCTGCATTTTGAGGAGTGGGCTTCACCTGGTTGACACAGGGACCCTGGAGGCCAGAGAGAGTTAAAGGAAATCCCCTGACTAGTGGTCAGTCTCTCATATTGCTCAGAGATAAAATGAGGGGAGCAGTCAATAAGTTGTTTATATTTTTTTAAGAATCCCACTCAGTGTAACAAGAACATTCCCATCACATTATAGTTAAAGTTATTTCTTACCTAATTTCTGCTCTTTGGAGTGTATGGGACAAGTTGAAAACCAAAGGAAAGCAAAAGAAATATTCATCTGCCCAAATATGGGGGTTTCACATTCATGGAGTACCAACTGTTAGTTGGTTCTTGCAGAAATGTAAAAACATGGTATGCCATCTGAAGATCACTGGAAAATTCTTCTTGCCCTCCATACATACTGAAAGTGAGAGTTCTTATTTTTCCTTTCTTTTTTAATCACTCTCTCAGTTAATCATTGCAGCTTAACCATTGTGGCAACTGTACTGAGGACTCAGTGGCAGAGGAAATAAAGTTTAATTTATTCATGGAAGACTTTGACTTATCTCTAAATAGGATAAAGTTTTCTGCTCTGTTTCCTTTAATTATCAATTAACATATTTCTGCCATGTCCTAACACAGACAGAAGCCAATGGAAAAGTTGCAATGCAATTACCTAATTAGATATAATTATCCTTTTTCTCTTTGATTTCCAGATATCTCCTTGTACTTCATTAAGCATAGCTCTCTGTCTAGCCTGTGGGATACTTTTGGATCCTAATTCTGTCATCCAACATGGTGTCTCTTGCTTGGCAATTTGTGTTATCTATAAATGTGATATGTATGCCATTTACATTTTATCCAAGTCACTAGTGCAAATGTTAAATAGGACAGGGGCAAGGAAAGAGCCCTGAGATGCTTTGCTAGAGTTCTCAAGTTAGCTGTAATAGTTATTACCCTTTGGATCTGCTTTTTCACCTTTGTGTAAAATCCACGTAATTAATCTGTCTCTCATTATTTTGAGAGTTAAGAGAAACTGACAAATGCCTAGCTCAACCACAATATGTTAATGTCATTCTCCTATATTAACAATCTGGTAACTTTTCATCAAAAGAAATGTTGTTCTGACATGACCAGCTCTTATAAAACCATGCTAGTGATCAGCTCTTCTCTAAAGGTTGTCATAATTAATTTCTTAATATATTCTAGGGTTCTGTGAGGAATTGAAGGCAGGATTCCTGGAATAGGTTTAAGAATCCATCTTCTACTCTCTTTCAGAATTGGGATAACATTTGCCCATCTTGAGTTCATTAATTTATTCAACAACCATTTACCTACATTGTACTAGAGTTAGGTCTACAAAAACAAACCAACAAAATAGTTCTTGCCATCAAGAAACTTACATTCTAGTCTCCTCTTCACCTTTTTCAAAGATCACTGATAACAGCTCAGAAATCACATGTGCAAGTTCTTTTACTGCCATGAGATGTATGTAATTCATTTGGTCCTAGTGACTCAAACTTATTAAATAAATCTAAGTATTCCTTTATCATTATTTATTTGGGACTTATTTTGGACTTAACCATTTTTTGTTTGTTTTTTCTAAAGTTCCTCTACATCTCCCTCCTCAAATCTTAATGCAACACCCATTCCCTGGCCAAGACCCTACCACCATTACTCCTCCTTCTCTTATTCCAGTGGATACTTCAGGAACAGATAAATTTCATTCAACTAAATTCAGTTAAAATTCAACAAGCATTTATTAGGCACTAACTATTTGTGAGGTACTGTGCTAGGGAACACAAAATCTAATCAAATCACTATTAACAGACATTTATTAGGCATCTACTATATGCCAGGTAGTGTGCTAATGAAAGCCAAAAACAGCCCGTGTTCTGAAAGAACTTACAACTAGGGGGGAAACAAAATGCTAACAAGTATGTACAATCAAGATATATGCAGGATAAATTGGACACACTTTTAGGGGGAGGGCACTAACATTAAGGAGAACAGGAAAAATTTCCTGCAGAAATTGGGATTTTAGCTGGCACTTGAAGGAAGCCAGGGAAGTCAGGGGGTAGAGCTTAGATTTCACTGGGAGGGGGAGAAGATGTGGCTATAATGTGTCTATAGACAAGTAAGGAAAAGATAACATGAGGAGGAAAACAGTGCTAGCCATTAGAAGGATCACAAAGTCTATGCAAAGGTTTTCTAAGCTAGGGATTCCAAGAGAAGCAATATTTTAGACATGGGGGACAGATAGCCTTTTCAAAGTTAGACCAGAGGCATTTTAAAGTATATTTTTTGCTTTGAACATTTTTATTATTTTATAGACTAGTTTGAGGGTCAGTAAAAAAACTTCTGTGGGAACAATACTGCAGCTGTAAATCAGAACTATTTTGGAAAGCAATTTGGAATTAAGCAAATAAAGTGGTTGGAATATCCATGGCCAGAAATTCCAGAGCCAGATATATACCCTAAAGAGGTCACTAACAAAAAAGCTCCATATACATGAAAATATTAATAACAGAACTTCTTGTGATAGCAAAGAATTGCAAACAAAGTAGATGCCCATCAAATGAGGAATAGCTAAACAAATTATGGAACATGGATATAACTGCTATAAGAAAAAATGAATATGATGACCACAGATAAACATAGAAATACTTACACAAATTGATGCAAAATGAAGTAAGTAAAGCCAGGAAAACAATACGGAGTTTTCTCATCCTGAAAGATGGGATGAGGTCTCCCACATCCTGCATTGATGAACTACTGGTGGAGCCAAATTGGAAAGCAAAGGATTATTATAGGATATAGGGTGAAGAAATGAAGAGATTAGTGTTATCTCCTGCCTTTCAGTGAAATGTGGAAATAAACTTATCATTTCTAAATATGAATTTCTTCTTCTGATAAGAGTAGTAGTGGGAGAAGGCAAGTCTGTCTTCTGTCTGAGTCATAAGCAGAAAATAAAGGATAAAGAATAGTAATCCTTTAGTGTTAAGATAGGTTTGGAGAAAGGAGCAAAAGATTGATGTTGGAAAGGAAACATAAGGAAACCACATCTGATAGCTTCCTCTTTCCTCTCTTTTATTTTAGTTCATCTACCATCTCAACTTCATCTTACAGCATCCTGAAATAATTTCTTCTTCTACCTCTAGGTCCACTTTTCCTGACAAAGCCTGGCTTTTCCTCTGGTACCTACCTCCTGAGAAGCTCTCCAATTCATCTCCTGTCCTGACCAGGAATTCTAAGAGAAGGGACGTTTTCACTTCCACTTGCCCTCTTACCTCTCCCTATCACTTCTGGGGATCTTCCCAGGCCAACTACACTTTAGGAGGTCATTCTGGCCAGGAACTACAGAGGCCAGTCCAAGTCCCATGGGGAGGACTGGTTCCAGGCTCATCTTCTGGGCTAGAGGCTGGGGATAGTAACATTGGGAATGGTGAAGGATTGTGAGAATGCACATATCTTGTATCCTTCCCCATCACTGGACTGTGGAAGTTAGAATAGAAGTGCTGTTGATTCCCTCTGGTGAGGCGGTAGAAATGTTTCATTGGGTCCAGAGAGCGCTGGGTCACATTTGACTTCAAGGAATATTTACAGGTTATGTGGAACCCTTGCCAAAGATGTCACCTGTAATTATATGAACTCAGATTCAGATAAAGTTTGGTTCCATGTTCAGCTACCTAGCCTGTCCTGCCATGAATTAGTTGGACATTAAAGTGATTGTTACACAAAGATGACCAAACAAATGATGAGACACTTGAGGAGTATCCGGGAACTCCTCTTCCCCACTCCAAGGCTGGATCCCCTCTCCAAATATTAATATCTGCAATGTCATTGCCAAGAACACCATTCTCCTGGGTCTTTCCCTTCAAAACCTGTCTTCTCCTGGGAGTGAAATTTGTAGCTTTGCTGTTGTCCCCACCTCTCTTGAACTGATCAGCCCTGTCATACTCTTGTCTCTCACATGTCAGTCCTCAACTCCTTTTCCCTACCTGCTGTGGGCTTACCCAGAAGTCCAAGCCCTCAATTTTTTACTTTGTTGGCATCTCTGTAGGAACTTGACTAAGTGCTTCTTATGTGACGGGCCTGCCTCTCCACGTGGTTCAGTGACAGTGGTGAAAAAGAAAGACAGGGGCAGGGAGGAGAAGATAGGGCAACTCTGTTTATTGATCCAAGGGTCAGGGCATATATATAGACAGAAACTGCAAGTCCACATGACATTCTGCTAGTCTCCTGTACTAGTGATTTGGCCAGTCTTATTGTCTTTACAGACTGTTACCTAGAGGGTATCTATTTTACATATCCCTTGTATTATGTAGTTCTCTTGTTTGTCTCACGGAGACAGCAACATCCAGGGGCTTGGAGAGCCATTCTGGATGATAATGAGCATAGTCTTAAGTTCAGGTCTATCCTGAACTTGTCAACTGCACTCCATCTTGGAACTCAACATTCCTAGAGGCATTTCTCCTATTCAGTTAGTAGCCACTAAGAGGAACAGCCATATGGGTGAAAGAAAGAAAGAAGCTCTTGTACCTTGATGGGTAGATATAGCCTCCTCTTCCTCTTGGACTTCGCTGGTTCTTTTCTCTCTCTCTGCAGCCTTGTCTTCCCAACCCCCATGTATTCTCAGACTCCCAGACTCAGCACTTTCTGACTTCTATTGCCAAGACCTGTGGTCCTCTCTATCTTGTTCTGGTCCTTACTTTCCTTCTTCTGACCTTATCCTGGGCTGCCTTGCTGGCCACATCATCCCTTATGACTGGGAACTCTACTCTTTGACAATGGTGGGAGCATCTGCAGGATGTTGTTCCTTGTAGGTGACCATGAAAAGAAGGGAGCAAGAGAATCACAAGGTGGAGAAGTGTGGACAGGAAGCCAAAATTCTGCCAAGAAAGTGGGCACTGAGAGACAGAATGCCTGGGTTGGTCAGTTGCAAGCATTTACTGAATGCCTTCTGAACTGAAAATAACTGCAAACATTGCTGTGGTGATTGATGTGTGTAAGGCATGGTTTCTGCCTTTTCCAGGAGTTATTTCATAGATAGAATATGTTCATGTGAAAAAATAGAAAAGGCATTGTTTTGATAAGAGTTAAAAGAATAGTAGTGCACTATAAAAAACTGCTGTACTATAAGAAATGATGAGCTCAATTTTAAATTTTAGAAAAACAAGGAAACACTTGCATGAAATAACAAAGTAAAACTAGCAGAACCGAGAAAGCATTGCCTACTGTAAAAGCAATATTGTTCTAAAATGACTGAGCAATTAAGGCACTTAGACTATTATAAATACCCAAATTAACCATAAAGAACATATGAAGATGTTATCTGCATCCAGAAAAAGAATTTATAAACAGAAGTATGTATAAAATAACTTTACATGTATATATAAATATATATATGTATGTATGTATGCCTATTTGTGTCTAATGGTGACAACCTCTAGGGTATGCGAGAGAAAGAAGAAAAAAGGGGAAGAAGAAATTTACACGATAACTGTATTTAAAGGGAAAAGCAAGTTGTGCATAGATCTGTAGTTTCATGTACAATCATCTTTTTAAAAAAATTATACTAGGTTATGGAAATGCTTGTTTGATTCCATAAATTAAAAATAAAATAAATTTTTAAAAAATACAATGGAAAAAGCACTGGCTCAGAGGCAGAGGAGATGGGTTCAAGACCCACTTCTCATGCTTTTTATGTAACCTTAAGCAAGTCACAGCTTTCCTGGGCCTTGGTTTTCTCATCTGTAAAATGAAGGAATTGGATAGAATGACCTGATTTCCAGCTCCTGTGTGTAACAGGATGTCTGCTACACAAACTGTCCATTTTATGCAAAGTCAGCTATCCTAATAGGCAAGGAAATTTTTGTCGAGCAAGGACTTGAATGAAGTATAGTGTGTTTAAAGAACACTGTCCTTGAAGTCAGAAGCCCTAGGCTAGAGACCTCTCCACTCAACTGGTATTTGATCTTAACCATCATGACCTCTCTAAAGCTACTTCCTTATCTTCAAATAGGGATAAATATTTCATGATCTACTTCACAAAAGTGTGAATGTAATCAGTTTGTGAAAAGTGCCACAAAAACATGAAATATTTTTATGATCTGTATCTGAAGGGTTCAGATGAGTAGATAGCAAGCAGCATTCTACACTGGAATGCTGGAAGTCTGCAACAATAATATAGAGATTTAGCAAGATAAATAAAGGTAAACTCGGGCTGTCTTAGTCTGACTCCTTCTCTCTTTCTCTTCCTCCACAGCCTTAAATCCCATTGACCTTCATGTACCCTACCCAATAGGCCCACTGATGGCTGGAGTGTCACAAAATGTAGACCTGTCCCCTCCCCACCATGGTGGCTCCATGGGTGGCCTACACATAAAAGCCACAGTCCTATGGCTTCCTTGCCCTCTATAGTCAGGGAGATAACAGGATTGGCAGGGGGCACAGGCATTATAGTGGTGCTTGACCTGGATGCCCATTTCATCATCTTCCCTCCACATATCTTTGTTACTGCTTAGGAGGGATCTTTGCACTGTTAGCCTGTGTCTCTGGAACACTCGCAATGATCAAGTCGGCCAGTTCTGGCTACTGATCTAGTGTATGGGAACAGCTGACTCATCCTTCAGCTTAATTGCCTTCTCTGACCTCCCCATGGCCTTTGTGGGTGTTTGGGACATGATCACCAGTCTACCTGACAACCTAGAGGACCTCATTTTGAACAATGAAATGAATAATCACCTTCTCTCCTTTGTCTGCCCCCAAGGAGTACATCTGCCAATGTCTTGAGTCCAAAAGCAAATAGAATTAACCTTGGAGCCTCCTAGTTTTTTTTTAGAAATCCTTTGGGAAAACTTTGGGAATCTCCAAAAGCACCAAATTCCAGGATCTCATCAGACTTGAATTCTAACACCTAGATACAACATAAATTCTTCAGTGATGAACTAGGGCTGAGAATGGAACTAAGAAGGCTCGGGAAAGAGGGAACGGTAGTATACTTATGTGCTTTAATATATTGTTACTATCTTACTTATGCACAGGGCAGCAAACTCTTCTAGCACTTTTATCTTACTTGAATCTCATGGGGGGCGGGGTGTGGAGGCAAGGCATGTATTATTATTGGTGAGGAAAAGGAGATTTGAGGGACGTGAAAGTGACACACTAAACCACTGCTTCAGAGAGTAGCCAAGGGAAGGTGGTCATTGGTGTAGATTGCTACCTTAGTTCTTCCTCAGCATAAAGGTCTTGGCCAGGGGACCACAGGGGTCTGATGGCATTATCCCAGTTCCTTTAGGAACTTGATTCTGTCCCCTGGTCAATGTGCTGGGGAGGTTTCACTGTTCACATATGAACTCAGGAGAAAGTTCAGCTCCAGTTCCTTTCTACTTTTATTTCCTCCCTTCTATTCATACAACTTCCCACTGAATTATCCCTCCCATAAAAAGATTATCAATTGGTCATTCCAGGGATTTAGTCTCTTCCTCAGTTTCTTCACCTGAACCTTTAAAGGATCCATTACTCTTTAGCCCCTTAGGTTATTGTTATCCCTTGAGGATCCTTCTTTGTTTTTTTACCTCTCAGGTTAATTTCTTGTTTTATATATGCAATAGCTTATAAACATAAGAGAATTGATTTTTTCTTAATGATTAGAACTTTCTTTGGAATGTTTGCAGTGCTTACTAGTCAAATATTCTGCTTCCATTTTTTTTTTGCAGAAATACCTCATTTATCTTTTTTGAACATTCATTTTAAAATTTGATTAGAATGTTATTTGAGATTCCACTTTCAATGCCTGATTTTTAGAATCTACTATTCCACGCTTTCCTCCCTAAAGATTATTTGGTATTCTTTCACATTTGAAGGCTTCTCCCCTGGTAGCTTGCAAACTTTGTTACTGAAGTTGTCTGAAGAGTTTCAAAGGTGGTTTAATATGAATGTATAGGTGGAGCCTATATCAGATGACATGCCTTCTTGGGGAGGAAGAAGAAGGAAGGGGAGAAAACTGAAAGCTCAAAAGCTTATGGAAGTGAATGTTGAAAACCAAAAATAATTGTTTTAAAAAAGAATTTCAAGAGTGGTGCTTATTTTTCCTATTTCAGTCTTTGAATTGAATTAATCTGTGCTCAGTTTATCTTTATTCAGAATTTTTGGATACTTTCCCTTATAATGTGGGATTCAGATTTCTTTTTGATTTGACACATTCTTCTGGTTGTCTCTGTAGATTCTGTCTTCAAGGTCCGACTTATGAAGAATGTGTTTTTTTGAAATAGAACAGAATTGATGGGGTTTTCATTTGTTTGTTTTTTGAGGCAGCTAGTGGTGCAGCGGAGTGAGCAATGGGCCTGGAGTCAGGAAAACCCAGGTTCAAATCCAATCCAGACATTCAAGTTCAACTTGGACATTTACCCTGTGACCCCGAGCAAGTCTGTCTCAATTTTCTCAACTGTAAAATGGATGTGATAATAGCATTTACCTCAGGGTCATCATGAAGATCAAACCAATGTATAAGGAATAGAATAGATTTATCTAGCACCTAACAGTCACTATATAAATGCTTATTTCTTTCAAAATATTTTTACTTCTAATTTTCTTACAACTAGGTGATAGAATGCTGTGAACTCAGTGACTTACTAGCTGTGTCACGTTTGCCTCAGTTTCCTCAGCTATTAAGTGGGGATGATAATAGCACCTATCTTCTAGGGTGGTTAGGGTCAAATGAGGTAATTGTAAAGCACTTAGCACAGTGCCTGACACATAATAAGTGCTATATAAATATTAGCTATTATTATACTGCCGTGTATCTTCCACTTTCAAAGTCCAAATCCATCACATTCTCTTTCAGAACATTTTCTCCTTTGGAGAGAATGTTCAGTGTCTTCTAAGTTCATTACTCTGTGGTTGGTTTGTTTTTCAATTCCACACTGAGATTTTTCTGACCTAAATGAATTCTAAATGTTTTCTTGTTTTGTCATTTTAGTTTCTTGCTATGGTTTCATGGGAATCTCTACAATTCTTTTTCTAGGGGTGGTGGGGAGTGTGTGGGATTTTTGGTTCCTTTCATGCTATCTTTGTGCATAATATTTTGGCCTCTTTTGAGTTTTTTCCTTCTGTCTTATGGACAGCTCCATTATTTTATCTTCTTGTGAGCTAGGTTTTCACTTAGGACTTTTTCTTTGGATTTATGTTCTTTCATCCTTTCTCTTGTGTTTCCAATTTATTGTCTGATTTTCCTCTACCCTCTTTGTTCCTTTTTCCTTCCAGTGCTGCACAGATCCTGAAGGCTGGTCCTTCAGTTAGTAGTTCTAAACCTTTGGTCTCAGTCCTTGACCAGAAAAAGCTATGGGAAAAGGCTGGCTTTGTCTTTTTTTCTTTTGGACAAAAAGTCTTTCCCCTCTGGTCCAAGACTCTGTACCATCTAGGTCTTCTCTTACTCCTTCAGTCCCTTTTATTTGAGTGTTCGAGCAAAATAAATGCTTTTTGCCTTCTATGAGGTAAGGTTTGAATAACTTCTGTGGAAGAACCAGGCAGCAATTCATATAACCAACATGATCACAAACCTATGAGACTGTGCTATTTGTGTTCAGCATTGTGGTAGTTTGGGGGATGAGGATCTTTAGTGGGACCTCTGACCACTTCAGTTGTCTGATGTAATTCTATTAGGTCTTTGCCCTTTGTGGATTCAGCTGTTGATTCTATATCCAGTGCATAATTTGAGATTTTGGAGTTGGAGAACTTTGGAGAAAATTACTACTCTGCTTTCTTGCCAGTCCCACAATCCCTAGTTTCATTTATCACAAGAATATCAACACCAGTGTAATTAATTTCTTTCAGTAGTATGTCATGTCAATAGATGTGACGTAAAAGGTTCCACATTGAAAGTACTTATAATGAAGTTACTGTCTATAGATCAAAAACTGATTTTGAATGCCCTTGGCTCCTTTTTCCACCACCATCACAGTGGACTCAGAAGGAAGTCACATGACTGCAGGTCATTTTGCATTTTTCTTTGTTTTAGGGGCTTCAGTGGCAAAATAATTCAATAGCTAGAGGTTAATCTACTAGTAATGAGTCTTTCTATACTTAACTAGGTAGGTTCTCAGACAGCAAATTCAGTCTGTCACCATTACCATATTCAAGGCCTTTTTAGCATAGTAAAATATGCTAGAACTAATGTGGCCTAATTCTGTTGACATGGCCTTTGGGACTTCTCTAGACGATGAGAAGGCATTGGATTAGAACTTTGTTGAGAACCAATGAATGCAAAAAATACAAAATAAGCACATTTATAAAAAAAAATAAATGATGTTAAAAAGACTCAATTTACAAGTGAATTTTTTGTCAAAAATTTAAAGTACATATATATCATATATAAATAACTAATTGTACTTAACATAAAAACTAAGTGGGGTGTGTGTGTGTGTGTGTGTGTGTGTGTGTGTGTGTGTGTGTTGGGGAAGCTAGACAGAGCTCTGGGCCTCAAGTTAGGAAGATACAAGTTGAAATATGGCCTCACACACTTACTAGCTATGTGACCTTGAGCAAGTCACTTAACCTTGGCTTGCCTTAATCCGATGAAGAAGGAAATCATAAACCACTACAGTATTTTTGCTAAGGAAACCCCATGGACAATATGATCCATGGGGTCATAAAGAATCACTCACAACTGAACAACACTTATGTATGTATGCACACACACATGTTGCTACATACGCACATATATATGTTGCTTTCAAGACTAGAGAAAGATAGCGTTCTAGATCTTTATGAAACAAATAAGGTCTCGACTGCTTGGATGTAGAAAGGATAAAGACAATATTAAAAGTATTAATGCAAAAATGTTAAATAGAATTCTACAAAACAAATACAGCAACGTATCAGAATATTTTATGTCACAAGCATAAGAATTTATACAAGGAATGAAAGGATGGCTCAAGATTTGGAAAGCAACGAGAATGGCAAAATATATTAATAATTAAATCAATCAATAATAATTAACATATATATTCAGGAGACTTGACAAGCATTACATCTACACAAGTTGAAGATATTAAAATGTATCAGAATACCAGGATTTTCCTAAAAATGATTAAAAAAATGTATTTATTTGAAATGAAGAGGTAGTATTATATGAAATGCAGAAACAGAAGGTGTCATGCTAAAAATAGAAATAAAGCAAGGATATCTACTCCGATATTGTTTGGTGCTTGGCAGATAACAGACACTTAATTAAAACTGTCTAGCTCTCTTAAAACTGAATGGTGAAGTGAAGATAGAAAAGAATGCACTGATTTCTTTCTGAAACTCCAAAAGGAAAAGTCCAAGGAATGTAAGCATCCAGAAAGAGGTTCAAGTACCAAGGCGCTCTAGTCCAGATCACAAAAGACTTGGTAGTTTCTACGAGGAATGAGAGAATATCTTGGAACATAATATCTGACATTTGCGTAAGACACTGTGGTTTTCTGGTACTTAAAGACCTTCCCTCTCACTTGATCCTCTCCAAGGAAACGAGGAATTACTGTCCCCATTTTATATGATGAGAATAAAATGAGTCTTAGGGAAGTGAAACACATTTTTAAGAACTTTTATTCTCACCACTACATTAATTGCTCAGACTAGCCAAAAGGAACTAGGGAAAAGAAGTTAACAATGTCAATATATGTTTCCCCTCAGCTCTAAGATTCTGGTCAAGTGACAATGGGGGTGGCAGAAATCTTCCCACTTCCTTCAGGGCTCTGGGTGCCCAGGGCACCTGCCCATTGAACAGATGGTAGTCCCTGGGGCTGACAGGCCTTTCTTTTGCTTTTCTGTAGAAGGTTTGTCTCTTGGATTTTGATTCCTATCCACGGTCCACTGCTCCTTACAATAGTGTTCATTTCTGGCCTCCTAGCCACTCTTAAAACTTTCAAAGGTCAGCCTTCATGTCCAAGTACTGCCCCATCAGCAGCAGATGATATCCTCTCACAGCTCTGCCTTTGGGGCACAAGGTTATTGCTGACTTTCCACTACTGCTCTCCATCCCCCTCCCTCTCAGATATATCACCGACCGCAGTGCAAAAGGTTGCACCTACCACCACGATCACACCCCTGCCACCTTCCTGGTAAGGAGTCACCCATACCTCTAGCCCAAATGCTAGGGCTGTGCTTCACTCAGTCAGTGACAGTAGGTAGAGGCCCCTGGGTAGGGCAGGAGGGAAAGAAAAGGATTTACTAAGTGCCTACTATGTTTCTAGGCGCTATGCTAAGTGCTTCAAATATCATCTCCTCTGATCTTTACCACAAACCTGGGAGATAGATGCTATTATGATCCACATTTTATAGCTGACGAATATTGAGGTAGACAGAATTTAAGTGACTTGCCCAGGGTCACACAGATAGTAAATGTCTGAACTGTATTCAGGTCTTCCTGACTCTAGGCCCAGCAGTGTATCCACTAAGCCATTCCACTGCCTCTACAGAAACTAGGATGGCTAATTCATGAAATACATAGGGCCAGGTTTCCTATGTTGTTTGAGTCTCTGTGGGTTCCCACAGTCACCATTAAGGCCTCCAACAGGACTTCCTGAGCCCATGAGTCCCCAGTATTTACCAGGATAGGGCCTGAGGCCCCTTCCTGGGTACTTAGGTCTCCCTACTTATGGGCTGAGTCCAGATTCTCAAGGACCAGGCCCCAGGCCTTGAACAGGATAAAGGTGACAGTGCCATCATCTCTCTGGGCACCCCCAGCCTACTGGGGTTCTGAGTAGCCTACAAGCAGGACTACCATAGAATAGGGGTCCTGGAAATCCCCAGGGGGAAGTCCCCATCCAAAGTCTGTCCATTCATGCAAGTTCATAGCCAGGAGCACTTTAGGCTAAGGGAGAAGAGAGAAGAAGGCATGTAGGTTATCAGTTATTCTGCCTGATCAACCCTAAACCACACCTTTGGGGGGCCCTCTCCTATTCCCATTTAATTTATCCTCTCTGCAACAAGTTAGGATCTTTACCACTCCTACTTCTCCTCCTCAGCCTTCCACCCGTTTTTTCCTTCCACTTGCTAGGACAAAGGTTGTTAACTATTTTTGTGTCAATGACCCCTTTGGTGGACTGTAAAACTCATAGATCCCATCTCAGAATGTTTTTAAAATTCATTAAAAAATACGTAAGATTACAAAGGTAACCAATTATATTGAAATACAATTATCAAAATTTTACAATTATCAAAATATTAAGAAAAATTCATAGACCCCAAGTTAAATACTCAGAACACCTGAACTAGGATGAAGCTCTTGTATGCTCACTGGCTTCAGCACAGTATTTGCACCTGTACATGCAAAGAGGCTTTCCTGGGTCTTCTGGTCAGCCCTTCTTAGACTGTGGGTTGAGACGGATCACCCCCATAAACCCACAGTTTAAGAAGAACTGAAGAGGTTGTGAGTGAAAAAGTTTAAAAAGCTGAGTATTTTGGTCACTTTCCCCTCCCATGGGCCACTCCTCCCCACCTCCTCACTTGGTTAGAAGGAAAGCACACTGATAAGGCACTAATAGCTCTTGACCTGAATAAGCTTCTTTACATATTTATCGGCCAAGATGGTACCAACCTTGTAAACCTCCCCACCAGAAGCATGTACAGGCCCAAGTCTAAAAACACCTTGGAGCCCCATAGCTTCCTCTAAAGAACCATGGCCTTGCCTTGCCACTTATTTCTGTCATCTCCAACCTTAGGGGCCACCATGGTCAGAAGCCATCTGAATGGATAAAATTTCCAAATGTGGCTTGGCTAAAGGTATAGTCGTAAAGGTGACATCACCTTCATACCTAGATGATATATGTATAAAAACGAACTTCAACTGTGACCTAGGAAAATAGGAGGTGATATGAAGCCTGACTCTGGTCAGAGGTCTGCAGCATCATGGGGGTGGTGCCCTAAGCTCTCTTCCAGGCCCTTGTCATTCTCTTCTCTTGATGCCTCAGTCCAGGTTTCCTGAAGACAATCTGGATTGATGAAAAGACAGACAGTGAGTATACAGGCAGGTACCTGTATTTCTGCCCCCAACACTTAGCCTGCCCCTGGGCCACTCACCCATTTCCTGCTTTCCAAGTACATGCCCTTCACAGAGGAACTTCTGCAAGGGCAACTCCTGGTGGTGGAAGTACCAGTCTTCAATGACATCTTCAAAGCTCTCCAACATCAGCTCGCACTGACAGGGAGGGAAGAACAGGAAAGGAGAAGGAAGGAAGATGACAGACAGAAGTTCTCCTAGGTGAAGAACTCTCAGAAACTCAAATCCATTGCCTCTAATCTCCTCTGCCAACCCCCTTCCTTCCCCCAACACGCTCTTGTAGGATGCGGGTCCAGCCTGTCTGTGCCCCAGGCCCTGGCCGTCCCCATGATCAGCACTTACTGTCTTACTTATTCTTTGAGTCCATACCTTGCTCTCTGTCCCATCTCATCTCATCTTTCTGGCATGTGGCACCTTCTTACCTGCTTCTTGAGGAACGCAACCTCCACACTGGGTTCATCCCACAGCTCCAAAGGGATTCCCAGATCCACCTTCACGCCCTTCTGTACCAGGCCTTTCAGGGTTGCCATGGTCTCACTCTGACCCTGGGGTGAGGGGAGACGTAAGATGGAGGAAAGAGAACTGTGGCAGGGTCAGCCCCCTTTGTCTCTGGTTCTCTGTCCTCTTCCCTCTCCATCCCCACTACACTAAGATCTTTTCATTGAACCTGGGGGTGGAGATGGAGTACCCACAGTAGATCAAGGGCTGAGGCAGAATGGAGAGGGCATGGGACATCCCAGGGGCAGAGGTCTTGGCAAAGGATTTTAGGAGGAGTAAGAACAAAGAATGGGACCTCTGAGCAGAGGGACCATCATGGTGGTTTGTTCCATTAAAAGGCAAACAGCGGGGAGAAGATTTATTTTACCTTGGCATATCTTAGGGAGCCCTTGTGCTCAGCATGGACACTGTAATCCAGAATCTGTTCACATAAATTCTCAAGGGCCTCTTCCAGCCGAATCTCTCTGTGGGAGAGAGAGATGGAAGACAGTGGGGAAGAACAGATAACTCATTGAGAACTGTGGGGATGAAAAAAGTTAGGGAATGATTTATAGGGTTATGGAAGGGATGAAGCATTAGAGGTACCATGACAGAAAGGAAGTCAAGGGAGACTCACGAAGTGCTGTAGGGAACTTGTCTCTTCCTCTTGCCAGTGTCTAGCACCTGCCCTAGTTCTAGCAACTCCCGAGACCGACTGCTCCGATTCAGCTCCTCCTGAAGCTCCAAGCTCAGTATTTTACAGACTATAGGGGAGAAAACAATTGCCAGAAGTATGTTAAAACAAGATACATAGCACAGTGCACTTGGGGGCAAGACACTCAGGTTTTAGTTCTGGGCAGCCTGGTGTGATAGACAATGTGCTGGTAGTAAGGAAAATATAGGTTCAAATCCCATCTCAAAACACCAGTTATGTGGCTGGGCATCCACTCAGTCTCAGTTTCCTCTTCTGTAAACTAGGGTTAATACTATCTGCAGTATCTACTTCAAAATTTAACGTGTTCTACAAAATATCAGTTATGATTATTAATATTAGTAATTAGTCATGTGACCTTGAGCCAATCATTTTACTTGCCTGTGCCTACACTTCCTAGTGAAACAGAGAGTTGGAAAGAGGTTCACTAAAGTCCGTTCCAATTCAAAAAATGTATCAGTCCCTGAGGATGGTTTGTATAAACTAAAAGGTGGGAAAGGTAGGGAAGAGCAGGGGAGTCAGTTATTAGACATTGATTGGCATTCACCCTATCCTAGGGTACCTAGATGTATTACCATATACTGACACCTGAGACCTCTCCTCTTATCCTCTTCTTAGCCCATCCCCAAATTATCTCCTTACCTATAACTCCACATAACATATGCTTCACAAAGACTGATTATCCTTCTCCTCAACTCTGCTCTTTCTTCTGACATCACTATTTCCATCCACGGTATCACCATTCACCGGGCCATCTATGTTCATAACTTCAAAGTTCTTTCCTTTCCTCTTTTCCCATCCAATCAGTCACCAGGTCCTTTAACTCCCACCTCTGGGATATCTCTTGAATCCAATCCATCTATTTGATTCTTACTGATGCCACAAAGTCTCATTCTCACCCACTTGAACTATTGCAATCCTTTCGTTATTGGCTTTAATGTCTCTTCTCTCTTCCTTCTTCAATCCATCCTGGGTACAACTACAGGACTCTGACCATCACTATTCAGCATTACTAAAAGCCTACCAGGTACTATGCTAGGTGCTGGAAATACAAAGATAAAAAGCAAATAGTTTCTGTCCCCAAGGAGCCTACAAAGGTATGCAGAAGAATACATACATAGAGTAAAATAAATAACTAGATGGGGGTGGATGCTAGCAACTCGCGGATGAGGAAATGGGTCTGAGCCAGAATTCCTCAAGAGGCAAAGGTGAGGAGGGAATATATTCCAGGTATGGGGAGAGGGTAATAATAATCTATACAAAAATGGAAGAGAGACAACATGTACTTTCATGCTTTTACTGACTCAGTTGTTCCCTATCCCTGGAATGCATGTTATAAAGGGAAGGGAATAAACATTTATATACTGCCTGCTAGGTGCCAGACACTGTGCTAAGTGCTTTCCAAATGTGATCTCATTTGATCCTATGATATAGGCAAAAGAAATATTTGTTTTATTGCACCGTTTTCACTCCACTTATGCTATGTGAGTGACTGGTTAGTATAGTGAAGAGAACATAGGACACGGAGTCAAGACAGATTCAAGTTCAAATTCAGTGTCAGATATTTACTGGCTCTGTGACCTCATCCAAGTCACTTAGCCTCTGTCTGTCTCAGTTTCCTAATTTGTAAAATATCACCTCCCAAATCTGTTGTAAGGATAAAATGAGATACTTGTAAAGCACTTTGTAAACAGTAACACCATATAAATGCTACTTATTATTATTAATATCAGTAATACCTTTAGCATCCTACTCTGAAGCTTCATGGTGGTTCTGGGCTCTTGAAGACCATGCTGGTAAAGTACAGCCTTGGTAACAGATGATATAAGTTTGTTATTCAAGAACCAGCCTAAGTGAGAAGAGGCCATAATGTTGACTATCAGGAGAAGTATCTTTTCCCTCCCATAACTTCTTATGAAGACCATTGATTAAAGGGGTGTGTTGGGGTGGAGTGAGTTGCCTTTTGCCTCAAGTGAAGGACCACACTTATGAAATCAGATCTTCTGAAACAATGAATTACATCAGTAACACTGAGTTCATCAGGGAAAAAGACACTAGCTGTGCAGCCACAAGCAAATCAGTATGGGATGAACTCCACAGTGTTCACAACTTCTGCACAGTCCAAAACTGTTTGGGAATATCCTTCCCAAACATTCCCCAGTTAGGCAACATGATAACTACCCTTGTTCTTCCCTGCCAGTTTATGGGCATCAAGGAGTGGCTGAATCACCTTCTCCCTCCAAGGAGCCAAAAGACTCCTTTAATTTGGAAGCTTCCAAGCTGGGGTGGGACAGGGCAGGGTGTTCACAACTGCTGCCATGTGAACTAAAAGATTTCTAAGGTCCTTTCCAGCTCTAATATGATTCTTCAAACCCCACCTTCAGCTTGGGAGGCCTGAATTACAGTTTCCATCAGTTCTAAGGCACGGGCTCAGACGCACCATAGTTTTACATTTTAAAAAACTGTGATTTTGTCCAGGTGGGAAATACTCCCTTTATCAAAGCAGAACACAACCCCTTTGTACTTCAGTAGTTGATCTTTATGAGTTGCTGGGTTGTAAAAAATCATTACTGGGCCAACCTGGTAATAAACTTCTCCCAATTTATCTGGCTGGTTCTTTCATGAAAGGTTAGGAGTTCTTTCCTGGATGTGCTTGAAGCCTTTGGACAACAATAGGTCCCGGTCCTCCTAGCTCAAAGTGAATGTAAATAGTAAATAGATACTGTTTCTCTTTTGGCCAGGAATCCCAAGGGTCTTTCCCTCCCAGTTTGTCTTTCTTCTGTTTCTGAGAATCTGAAAAGACTTTAGCCTAAAAGGGCCAGGATCTCTCATTGCATCCTGGGCCACCTTCAGTCCTCTGGATGAATATCTGGCCATTGGACCCAGATGGCTCTGGAGGACAAAGTGAGGCTGCTGACCTTGCACGGCCCTCCCTCACTCAAATCAAAGTCAACTGCAAGTCATGTCATCATCTCCCTCTTACAAAAGAAAAGGCAAATACAACAACTTGAAGCCTTTCTGGTTTGGCAGAGCTTCCTACATTTTAAATTCCACCTACATAGCCTTCAAAAACCCATCACTGCTCCAATAAGGCACTAGAATTGGGCTTTGGTGGAAGCTGGAGGCTGGGGTGGTGAATTTCCCTGTTCATGAACCTAAGGACCACAGGGACCACTTAAACTACAGAAACAATAGCCAGCTAAGAGAGCCAGGCTGTGTGACTCTGGGCAAGTCATTCATCCCTGTTTGCCTCAGTTTTCTCATCTGTAAAATGAGTTGGAGAAGGAAATGGCAAACCACTCCAGTATCTTTGTCAAGAAAACCCCAAATAGGGTCATGAAGAGTGGGATACCACCGAACAACAAACCACTGTCAGTATTTATTTAGAGCTTTAGTTGACAAAGTCCTTTATGTCTACTTAGCCTCACAACAGCCCCGACAACAAGGTAATACTACTATTACCATCACCATTTTACAGATAAGGAGAGGAAGGCGCAAGAGAACCTTAAGGGGCTTTGGTCAGCAAGTGACGGAGCCTAAATTCCCCCCCAGGTCCAATCCCCCTAAATCCCAGGGTCCAGCAGTGACGGGAAGGGGAATACCAGCCACACGACTCCGTAGGTGGGAGAAGGACCGTGCCCATTTTGCGGATGGGTAAACAAGCTCAGAGAGAAGATGGGCTTTGCCAGTGGCCAACAGCGAGGATCAGTCTCCATCCCGCCCCCACTTTTCCCTCCACAAACGTCGTCCCCCTATCTCAGAGCCCATCCGACTCTGCCCCAGGAGCACAGGGCGCATCCTTGGCGCGCCCCGTCAGGGGAGGGGGTGCAGATGCCCAGGGTACCTTCGCATTTGCTGGGTAGGCGCTCCTCCTCCTCCTCTTCTTTTTCATTTGGCTTCCCACAACAGTTCCTCAATACAAGCAGGAGGAAGCAAAACAGCAGCAGCTGCCGTCGCCGCCACCCCTGTTCCATGTTAAGCTACCGAGCACCAACCTCGGACAGCGACGACAAAGGAACGATTTTTTTAAAAGCCAGGTTGCAAGTAAACTGGCCCTTTAAATCCAGCCTGGCAAGTCAGGGACCGCGCAGACTCAGAACGGACGCGCTTGGAGTCGTCCCCCCCACGGCGCTTCCCCCTCCCAGCTTAGGCTCACCTACTGCGCAGGCGCTGCGCAAGCGCCGGCAGCGTTTGCCGCCGTCCAGGTCCTAGATGTGGCGAAACAGGACGAAAAGAAGCGGGGAAGCGGCTAAGGCACAGAGCGGAGTATATTCCTTTTGTCCGTGGGAATGTGGAAGAGACCGTTTTGTGGAAGCTGTTGGCAGAGGAAGATTTTCCCGGGTTGAGGCGGTGGGCTGAAGGGTCTTTGACCTGGCTCTGCCAGGACCTGCGAGGAAGTCTAAGGTACTGCTAGGACCCGCCGAAGAGGCAGAGGTTTGAGATGGTGGCTCGCGCCACACGACCCGCTGTTGGGAGCCGGTGAGGAACCGGAGAGAGCACGCCGTGGGGGAGCCAGACGTCGGGAGGCATGTCTTCAGGGGCTCCATAGGTGAGCGGCAAGTGGGTATAAGGGGAGGAAAGCGTCCCCGGAGCTTATTGGAGGCTCCCCATAGGATAGTTCGCTGACTACCGGGGCTTGGTGCGCATGCGCGGGAAGGGGGCGCCGGGGTATTTTTAAATTTTCTGTAGGAGTTGTTGAGAGGGAGAGCGATCCTTGTGGAGAACCGGCGAATTGGAGTGGGCATCCCTTGTGGCATGTACGAGGAAAATAAAATTTTGGCAAAATTGTATCCTGGCGCTGTGGATAGAGAGCTGGCGGGAAGCACGAAGATCTGTATTCAAATCCTGCCTATGAAGAACGCTGGCTGGGATCCTGGGCAAGTCGTCTAACCCCGCAGTGCCCTAGGGAGCTTTATAAGAGTGTAGATGGCAGAGAGAGCTCCCCATACAATAAATTCACCGGTGAAGTCTCTGTAATAACCAGAGATCCCATGGAAGAGTGTGTCTCATTCGGATAGAATTTCTAAATTACTTCTTTTCCACTCATAACTCACAAACCTTTTGTTTTTCATCTTTGTAAGAAAATGAGGGAGGTGAATTTTCTCGTTTCTAATTTGGGATTAGATGTGGTCGTTATATAGCACTCCAAAAAATAAAGTGGATTTGGACGGACCGTTTTGTATTGTGGACAGAGCATGCAAGTGAGTGCTCATTTGCCCCCCTTAAAGGTGTGAAACAGTAGCTTGTTTTTGTACCTTTTCTCGTCTTATTTGCTGTAAACCACCAAGGGATTTAAAGTATGTACTTTAAAAACTAGGGAATCCTGAGCTGTAGAGGTTGTTAATTAGGGGCAAAAATGGTTATTGTTTGAACATTTGGGAAATATATGGGATATTCACCCAGAGTGGGTGTTAAGTCTGGCTAAGGGGACTCAGCTCTTTTATAGGAAGAGTTGTTGAAAGAAAAGGCTAAACCTTAGGCTTTGGGTTTGTTGACATGATCCTGCTCCCAGTTCTCCAGTCTGGGAGGCAGTAGGTCTCACAGCAGAGGCACCAAAAGAGCACCCTGGGGAAAGCTGAGAGTCCTAGGGTAAGGACTCTCTGAAAGAGTGTAGATTTTGGCCTTGTTTAGATGTGTTCAGCTAAATTCGGTGCTAGAAACAATAGCTGCTCATTGAGGAGCTTCTTGTTCCCAGGCAAGAGCAAACTCAAGGCAGGAGTGGAGCTGCCTTTCCTGGGCAGCTGCCAGGCTCAGCAGCCGGTAGAGTGGAGGAAGGACCTAAGTGCTCAGCTGTGCTGAAGGATGAATTGTGTGTACTCTCAGTTTCTGCTCACTTTTCCCACTGAGGTGTCGTGGTTCAAATGCAGGCTCAGGCACTGCCTGTATCACCTCTTTTTGTCTGTTTCTTTTGCTGTAAAGTAGAGATAGGAGAATCAAATAAGATCCTATTTGTAAATCATAATGCCTGACACATAGTAGGATCTTAAATTCTTCCTTCCACCTTTTCACTTGCATTTTCCTGTGGATGTAGGAAGTGCTTTGTAGCTACTTGGTTTTACAATGTCAGCTTAGTAAATGTGTTTGCTTTCACCTAATTGTAAGCCCACTGGTGAGAGTTTCTGGGCTAGGGTTTAGGGCTTGGGAGCTTGGGGTGCCAGCCTCCAGAGTAGTATACTCTTTGGACTCAACATAGCCAGTCATCCCTCCAAGGAACCAACCTTCAAGTGCAAGTTGGGGATAAGGTAGCTCCTGAAGGAGGGGCTATTCAGTGAGCCTTTGTCCAGGTTATATTTGGATCTGTTGTACATTCCGAGACTTTCTTGGATGTGCTAATATTGCAAGAGAAAAATTATCATATTCTTTTGTTTTAGGTTGTAATTGTACAATCAGTTTTTTGTTGTCTCCTTTCAAAGAAACTGACCTAATTTGTAGATGAGAATTTAGCCACACAAAAGTTTAGTGCTAATGATATCTATTGTCTTACTCTATCCATTAAGAATGGGAAAGCAGAAACATATAGTATGCAGGTTGCTTGGAATATTGATTTGCCTAGAGCAGTGGTGTCAAACTCAAATAGAAACAGAGTTGATTAAATTGCATATAAGTATCCCTGTGGGCCAAATATTGATTTAATTTTAAAGTGGTATGTTTGACACCTTTGGCCTACATAGAGCACATTGTAGAAGTACATTCACGTTAATTTTTAAAATGATACTTTTGAACAGAGCAGATCTGGATGTTTGCCTTATTGAGGCATGAGTCTGGACAGCTTGTCTACAGATCCTTTATTGGACTACAGGTAAATAGGAATAAGATTTTCCTGACAGCCTAGAAACCTTGAGTAATGCACTTTAAAAAGTTAACACCTTCTTAGAAGCTTGGGTGGGGTTCTTTTGGGATGATTTGATTTCCTTTTTAAGAAATTCACTTGCCTGTCCAAATGAAGGCGGTCCAGTTCAGACTACTGCATTTGGAATGCTGTATGTGTTGCAGGGACCTGTTGGAAATATTGAAATTTTTATGAGGTGGGGACTCTTAAAAGTTGCTGACTCGTGGGGGTTCAGAAGACAGAGTGTCATAAAGAATTGGAGATCTACTGGGGGAAAACAGTTTCTCTGGGAAGACAAAATAACTTATTTGTAAATTCAGTTAAATTCTATAAGCATTTATTAAGCACCTACTCTGCCAGTTAAGGGCAGATAGGTTAGCACAGTGGATAGAATGCCAACCCTGGAGAGGAGGATCTGAGTTCAAATGTTGCCTCTGGGCAAGTCACTTAACTCTGTTTGCCTCACCTGCCTCATCCTCCTCTGTAAAATGAGGTGGAAAGGAAAATGGCAAACCACTCCAGTAATTTTGTCAAGAAAACCCCAAATGAAGGGCAATTAGGTGGTGCAGTAGATAGAGAACCAGCCCTGGAGTCAGAAGGACCCAAATTCACAACTGGCCTCAGAAACTTCACACTTAGTAAACTGTGAACCCGGCCTAATCACTTCATCTTGATTGCCTCCCACCATCCTCCATAAATACAAGAAAACCCCAAATGGGGTCATGAAGACTTGGATGTGGGCAAATTGACTAAACAGCAGCAAGAACCAAGCCAGGTACTGTGCTAGGTGCCAGGGAAAGAAATATCAAAATATGAAATTTGGGATGATATCAAGGTTATTAGGCTCAGGATGAAGAGCCTCCTTTTAAAAATTTTTTAATTTAAATTTTAATTTAATTTTTTAAGTTTAATATGATTTGAGGACTCCTGATTAGAGGGAAGAGTGGTTTGGTAGATGTGTTGAGAAAAGGTTTGTAACAGACACTGAGAAATTCAGTAGAAAGTTAGTCTGGGACTACTGAAAAGACTGGTGTGGTACAATGTGTGTGTTCCTCCTTTGTTGCCAAAGACCATGCCATCAGAGAAATGATGACATGACTTTACAATGAATCTATCCTACCTCCAAGTCCATGTTTGGACTAGATCCTCCATGTACTTAGGTTGAATAATTTTAACTGGGCCATTATTGTACCACAAGGGGCAGCTAGGTGGTGCAGTGGATAGAGCACCAGTACAGGAGTCAGGAGGACCTGAATGACATGACTTTGTTTTGAGTGAGGGAGGGCTGTGCAGGTCACCAGCCTCACTTCTCCTCCAGAGCCATCTGAATCCAGTGACCAGATATTCATCAAGATGACTGGAGATGACCCGGGATGAGGCAATTGGGGTTAAGTGACTTGCCCAAGGTCACACAGCTAGTGAGTGTCAAGTGTCTGAGGTGAGATTTGAACTCAGGTCCTACTGACTCCTGCACTGGTGCTCTATCCACTACACCTCCTAGCTGCCCCCTGGGGTACAATAATGACCCAGTTAAAATTATTCAACCTAAGTACATGGAGGACCTAATCCAAACATGGACTTGGGAGGTAGGATAGATTCATTGGAATGTAAGTTCCTTGCGAGATTACATTGGGAATAGTTGAGCAGCAATAGAACAGTGGGGGGCACTGATTCAAAGGTTGATAGGAGTACTTTAACACTGTGGTCTAGTTTTAAAAGGAGGAGAATGAGGATGACCAGGCAAGGATGGACGACTGAAGGGGGAGGTGAGACTGGGAAGTTAGGGTGAGAGAGATTTGTTATGGATTATGGAGTCAGTAAATATTTATTGGTGTGTAGGTGGTTGACTTAGCTGGTACCAGGTTATTATCTCTCAGGTTATTTATCTTGTATAAGAACAAGTCCCATTGCTTTAACAAGGGGAAACCACTTCAGAGGTTCGGTCTCTCTCCATCCTGATGAGAAACTTAATGGATTAGCTAGTAAGTTTATATATTTGTAATCAGGGATGGAAAACCTGAAACCTTGAGGCCACATCACCAACCTCTCTCCTCTTTTATTCTTTGGGTCTCTTCCCACCATTCTAAAGTTATCTCTTTGTCTCTGAATCTCCCCCCTCCCCCAATCTCAATATAAATTTCTCCATCTCTTTTGTAGAACATTGCCCTTAGAGAGGAGATTGGGAGCAGTGCCATATTTCACTATGGCAGAAGAAAAGAAACTCAAGTTAATCAACACTGTGTTGCCCTCGGAGTCAATGAAAGTTGTGGCAGAGTCCATGGGCATTGCTCAAATGCCTGAAGAGACCTGCCAGCTATTAACAGATGAAGTTAGTTATCGTATTAAGGAGATTGCACAGGTAAGTCTTGATTTCTCAGAAGCCAGTGTGTTTTTTGTTTGTTTTTTCCTTCCTAACACACTGAGCTTGAGTCTCAAATCTTGATGATTTGGAACGCTTAAATTTTCCACTCCCAAGTGTTGCATTGAATTGGCTGTCTTCTCTTCTCTGACTCTGGTTTTCTCTTTCCTATAGGATGCCCTGAAATTTATGCATATGGGGAAGCGACAGAAGCTCACAACAAGTGATATAGACTATGCCCTGAAGTTGAAGAATGTTGAGGTACACAGGTCGAGGAGTTGGGTGTGGGAGGTGGAGGTGGTGGTAGAGAAACCAGGTTGCATAGGAAAAGAAGTTACTTGGGGCAAAAAAGCTCCACTACTTTAATTTTACAGTTTCCCTGCTTCCCTGTCTCATCCTAAGTCTCTCTTTTTGATCTGCTTCTCTACCTCAGCCTCTGTATGGCTTCCATGCCCAGGAATTCATCCCATTCCGGTTTGCCTCTGGTGGGGGCCGGGAACTTTATTTCTATGAAGAGAAAGAGGTTGATCTGAGTGACATCATTAACACTCCCCTACCCCGTGTCCCACTTGATGTCTGCCTCAAAGGTAGGAAAGGGGTAGAAGATGTTTAGAAGAATTGTAAGGAGACTTATAAAAGGAAGGAGGGGTGGGGAGAACTGGAGGTTGTGGCAGGAGTGGACAGTATTATCTAGTCATACTCCAACGTTTTCTTGTGCTGTGGTAATGACCCTGGCTTCTCAAAGGCCCAGGAGATTGGAGATTGAGCTCAGCAAAATCCTGACAAACAGTATAGGCATGAATGGCTTCCAAAGACCATTCTAGCCAAGGTTGGAAAGGCTTCTCAATAGGTTGGATTCAAGATATTTAAAATTTCGGTCACAGCAAAGACCATATTACTAAGTTGCTGTGGGGTTGTATTAATGGAACAAGTGCCGACACTTAAAAGTTATTGCACACTGATTAAATGATAAGGACTATTTGACTTTCCCTTCTCTTCCAGCTCACTGGCTGAGTATTGAGGGTTTTCAGCCAGCTATCCCAGAGAACCCACCCCCAGGTAAGCCTTCTTCTATTTATTCTCTGCCCCTCCCCCTCCATTAATTCTCTAATCCTTAGAGCCTGCCTTTTTCCCCCCATCTTTCTCCATTTACTTCTCAAATTCTCTGACTTAATTTCACTTCTCTTTGTTGCTTCTTGTGTCCCTAGCCCCCAAAGAGCAGCAAAAGGCTGAAGCAACAGAGCCCTTGAAATCTACAAAACCAGGACAGGAAGAGGATGGACCACTGAAAGGCAAAGGTCAAGGAGCTGTATCAGCAGATGGTAAAGGTCAGGAAGACAGGATGAGGGACTAGAACTTGTTGGTTGGAAGGACAGGCAGGGTTGGTAAAGGGTTATGGGAGTATGGAAACTGGGCAATGGTGGAGAAAAGGATCAAGGTTCAGACCCTTCATTAGACTTGAGGGAAGAAGAAAGATGGGGCAGAAATTAGGAATTAGGTGTTCTTTGGTGCAGACTGGGCTTCACACAGGAATGAGACCCATTCTGTTGACACCTAGGGAAAGAAAAGAAAGCTCCACCTCTACTGGAAGGTGCCCCATTGAGACTGAAGCCCCGGAGTATCCATGAATTGTCTGTGGAGCAACAGCTATACTACAAGGAGATAACTGAGGCCTGTGTAGGGTCATGCGAAGCCAAGAGAGCGGTAAGACTTTGCTTAAGAGCTGTATTTCCAGAGTTCTTGTCCTTTTCCAGGGTTATTTTCCCTGGAAAATTCATCCTACCCTGCCTTACCTGCTCGGCTTTTTCTAACTCTTCTATTTCTTCTTTCTCCAAACTATTATCTTTTACCTTACAGGAAGCTCTCCAGAGCATTGCTACAGACCCTGGACTTTATCAGATGCTGCCAAGGTTCAGCACTTTCATCTCTGAGGGGGTAAGAGGGATGCCATGAGAAGAGGGCTGAGGGCAAAGGATAGAAGCTAAGAGAAAGAGGCCTCAGTTTCTTTTAATGACTTATAAACTTCTGCCTCTTTTCCTCTCCTGTTTCCTCCTCTAGGTACGTGTGAATGTTGTTCAGAATAATTTGGCCCTACTTATCTATCTGATGAGAATGGTGAAGGCTCTAATGGATAATCCAACACTGTACCTAGAGAAATATGTGAGTAGGTTCTTAATCTCATCATTGCTTTCTTCCCCCCACTCTTGCTTTTTAATAATTCTTGCCCTTGCCACTTAGTGATCCCAATACACAGATGTTGGCTCTTCCATCCAGGTACATGAGTTGATTCCTGCTGTGATGACTTGTATTGTGAGTCGACAGTTGTGTCTTCGACCAGATGTAGATAATCACTGGGCGCTCAGGGATTTTGCAGCTCGCCTAGTAGCTCAGATCTGCAAACATTTCAGTACAACTACCAACAACATCCAGTCCCGGATCACAAAGACCTTCACCAAGGTGTGTGTATGTGTGGGAAAGCATTTTAGTTCATCTCTACAGCCAAAACGTCTCCTTAGCACTTAAGATTTTCCTTAGAATTAGGGGCAAGGGATTGTAGGCATGGCTGGAAGGGACCAGATTTGAGGTGAGGAAAGTTTTATTTAATAGTCTTAACCAGGATTCTGTTTTTTTGTCTTTTTTGTCTTTTGTCTAATTACTTACCTTCCTTGTTCTTCCCTTTGCAGAGCTGGGTGGATGAGAAGACCCCCTGGACTACCCGCTATGGCTCTATTGCTGGCCTAGCAGAACTTGGACATGATGTAAGCTACTCAGGGAGAAAAGGGGAAAGGAAAAGAGTGGTATCTGAGGAAGGGGAAAATTGGTAGTGGGTGGTTCTCAAGGGATGTGAGTAACTGGTGCTGTGCCTTATTTCTCTAGGTTATTAAAACACTGATTCTCCCAAGGCTTCAGCAGGAAGGTGAGCGGATTCGAAGTGTCCTAGATGGCCCTGTGCTGAGCAACATTGACCGGATTGGAGCTGACCATGTGCAAAGCCTCCTTTTGGTTAGTGGATGAGCCTTCTTTCCTCACTAAGTTTATGAAATACACATATTCACACACACACACACTCACTCTCTCTCTCTGCTTTCTTATGGTTCATTTTGTAAAGCACTTTTGATGTTATCTGTAACATAATTTAATTAAAGCTGAACCTAAGGCACCCTGATTCAGCTATTTCTCTTAGAACTCACTGCCTATTATCCCCCAAACTGTGGGTTGGTCAAAATTATTTGGTGTGCTGTTTTGAAAAGGCAAAATTTCCTCTTTAGGAAAAACAAACGCAGGTACTGTACCTGGCCTGGCCTATACTAAAAAAGCCTTTCCAATTGATATAAAATCTGCCAGAACTTAAGATTCCATTGGTATTAACATCAGCCAAACTTGCATGCTATGATGACTTTTGCAAGACTTTAGTAGCACCAAGGAATGTCTTTAACAAATAACAGATTACTCATTCTTGCACTAACATATATGTTAAATGCTCAAATATAGGTTGCTGGAAAACAGAAGTTTAAATACTAGTATAAAGACCAACTCAAGTAGGTCTACAAATGGTAAACCAGGAATAGCCTCTCCAAACAACTGACTTTTAAAATAACTTTTGGAACATGATCCATTTGTAAATTGGGGGTTGCCTTACAGGTATTTTCACAGGCAAGAAGTCTGGTAAAATGAACAGCTAGAGCAGAGATTCTTTACCTTTTGTGTCACGGACTTTTAGTAGTCTGGTGAAGCCTGTGGACTCCTCAAAATAGTATTTTAAAATGTATAAAAATGCTTGAGATTATAAAGGATGCCAATTACATTGAGATAATTATCAACATATTTTTAAAAACAAATTCACAGACCCCAGTAAGAATCACTGAGTTAGAGGAGCCTATGAATCACAGCTTGAGAAGTCCCATTCTCCTGTAGCATGATGAAGCCTTTCATACTTTATACATTTATAAGTTTCCTACCTGTTCTTGGTTTTTAGTTATATATGATCATGTAGCCTACTTACCCTTATACCTCCACAGAAACATTGTGCCCCAGTGTTGGCAAAGCTACGGCCGCCACCAGATAATCAGGATGCTTTTCGGACAGACTTTGGTTCCCTGGGACCTCTGCTGTGCTCTCATGTGGTCAAGGCCCGGGCCCAGGCTGCCTTGCAAGCCCAGCAGGTTAACAGGACCACACTAACCATCACACAGGTCAGTAACTACAGAACACAGTTGGAAGAAAAAAAGCTCTTGAGAAGGGCCTGTCCCTCTCACCACCTTTCTTCTCTTGGCACTTTAGGTAACAGGTGATGCTTTTTCCTTCCCTGCAGCCCCGGCCTACGCTGACACTCTCCCAGGCCCCCCAGTCAGGCCCTCGAACAACTGGACTGCTGAAAGTCCCTGGCTCCATTGCGTTACCTGTTCAGACACTGGTGTCTGCAAGGGCTGCAGCACCTCCCCAGCCTTCCCCACCTCCAACCAAGTTCATAGTCATGTCATCTTCCTCTGGTGCCTCATCTTCACAGCAGGTATTTGGGGAGAGGGCTAGTGGGACTGGCCTTGAGCAAGATCATTGGTAGACTAGAAAAGTTGCTGAAAGACTGTTTTCCTATACTGTTCTTCAAGGTTCCTGCCTTGTGCAGATTGGTCTGCTCCAATATGAGATTATTCCAGACTTTTGAAATAGCTTTAAACTGGGGTTATTATGGCACGGTATTAGATGCTGTGTAAATGGATACATGGGGTTTTCCTATTCTCTCATTGGGTTTTCTAAGGTTTGTGGGAAGAAAAAACATCTTCATAGGAAGGAGGCGAAAGGTGAAGGTTCTAATGGATTGGTCAGGTTGGTTTAGTAGCACAGATTTTCTCAAGTTATCATCTTCTACAAAAACTAAAAAAAACGACTAAGTGGAGAGTGTAGAAAGGAAAGATGGGAGTTGCCAGGCCTTCGAAGTGTAATGTTAACTTAGTTCCATCTCTTCTTCTCTAGGTCCTGTCTCTTAGCACAGCAGCCCCTGGCTCTGGCTCTACCACTACCTCTCCAGTCACCACCACAGTCCCCAGTGTCCAGCCTATTGTGAAGTTAGTCTCCACTGCAACAGCAGCCCCTCCTAGCCAAGCTCCTTCAGGGGCAGGCAGTGTCCAGAAATATATTGTTGTATCTCTTCCACCATCTGGGGAAGGCAAGGGAGGGCCAACTTCCCATGCTTCTCCAGCTCCTCCTCCATCATCTTCTTCCCCTTCTCCCCTTGGGGGTAGCTCCCTTTCTGGAGGAAAACAGGACATTGGGGATAGCCCCCCTCCAGCTCCTGGTACCCCTAAGGCCAATGGTTCACATCTTTCTAGTTCCAGCTCTCCTCAGCCTACCCCTTGAAGGCTTCATACAAAGGCTTCTACCAAATGGTATTCTCATGTTCAAATACAAATTCTCATTAATGTTATTACATTTTGGTTTGGGGTAAGGAGTAGTCACCTCTCCCCATCAGCTGTCTTCAGATATGTCCCATTGTACAGACCCCTCCCCAAAATAAAACAGTCAGTTTGTAACCACAGATCTACCTGAGTTCTTTTTAAGTCAAGAAGGAGGACTAGAGCCAGCTTCTCATTATCCTGCCAGGACCTATGTGTCCAGCTCTGTCTCTGCCGGAAGTTTCCTTCAATGGTAGGAATACTCCATCATTCTTCCTTTTCAGAGGCAGACTGACATAGCGCCCCCACTTTGGGTCTCAGATCCGGATGACATAAGTATCACTGTGGCTTAGGTGTCTCACCCATGTATGTGGGGAAATGTTGCCAGGAGTTCCAGGGGCTGTGAGCCGAAGAAACCGAACCTGGAGCCCTGAGCAAGTGTACCGAGGCAGCTCGAAAGAGAGGCTTGCAGGACCTAAGCCCAGAGGAGGGGCTGGGCTTGGGGGGTCAGGAAGTCCAGGGACATCCATCTGGGAAGAAGAAAGCATGGGGAGAGGTGAGGTTTATGGGAGGGGACAGAAGTTACACACTGAAGGGATCAAAGGAACTGGGAATTGGCTTATGGAAGTCAGGAGAACAGTGTTTGGTGGTCAATACCTGGAAGAGGCCACAGAGTTGGGAACCACCCTGTACCCGAGGAAGGTCCCATTGAAGCACTCCCTCACCCAACTCTGCTTTCTGTTCGGGGCTGCTCAAGTCCTGAGATAAACTAGGAGTTAAAGAGATATGAAAGGATAGATAAGACCTTGCTGCCACTAAGGGCAGGCTCCATTACTGAAAAACCCACTCCCCACTATCCAATTTCATCCTCTATCCCATAGTCTGAGTTCCCAGAGGAGTTTGATAGGGTGCCAGTCTTTCCTGTTCCCCACAACTGACCTGGCAACTCCTCGGGGAAGAGGGAGGTGAAGCTTGACATGGAGAGCTTGGCTGGAATAACCACAAACGAACAAAGCCCTGTTAGTCCCATTACTCACTCCCCCATCCCTCCTTGCTTATACCCCACTGGATTGGACTGGCCCAAGTTGCGGGGGCCCCCTCCCAAAGCCCCCCTCAATGGACTGAAACTTAATTTAACTGAAAGAAGGCAACTGGAAGGATATGAGGGGAAAGGACAATTTTGAGGTTGTAGCCTGTCCACTACCTCAAAGCCAGCACTGTTTTGCTATCTATAGCTCTCACCTTTTGGGGGGTAGGTCACACCGGAGCTTCAGATAAACCTGTAGCCTTGGGTAAGGAATGAAGACAGAAGTGTCATCCTTTCCCCTTATCTCTTTGTATTCAGGGTGAGCTTTGGATCTTGAATGGGGAGAAAGCTATGTAGTTGTGAAACAGCATCAGTGTCTTACCTGCCTGAACCATGGTCCCACTGCACAGAGGGAAAGAGCCGGAAGGGGAGTGGGGAAGGAAGATCGTCGGAGAGTTGATACCGCATTATGGTCAGCTGTAAACATGGACACAATGTCAGCCTGGGCCCTTCTCATCTCCCCTCAAACCTCCCCATACTTCCTTTCTGTGGAACACTGATCCACCTCAATCTGACCTCGCCTTGAGATGGCTGCAGCCTAAGGATGCGATGGGATTCAAATTCATCCAGTCGAACAGAACCATGAAATGAAACTTCGTCCACCCGTACCCCTGGCCCATACCCTGAAAGAAGAGAGAACACCCCATCCTACCTTTGATAATAAACACCATACCTAACCAATACTTTACACTGAAAGAAAAAGAGTCCTCTACTATTCCTGTGCCTTGCATAATTGGGGGGTGGAAGGGTGGGGTGGGTGGTCTGTCTTCAACTGAGTCAAAATTGCTGCTGTGGCCAAATGCTAATGAAGAAAGTCCAACATTTCCCTATTTGTATTACTAGTCCAAGTATATATGGGGTAGGAAAGATCCTTAGTGCCTCACCTCTCAATTCTGATTTGCCCACACAGAATTCTTCGGTCAAGCCAATTCTCATTTCTGTCAAAGAAAAGCATACTGGTAATAACTACATCATAAGACCCAGGCTTACTGCCCACTGCCCCCAAGTCTCAAGTATTTGGTTCCTCCCACATGCTTTACTCTGTTATCCACATCCCCCAGGAAACCCAGCTTTCATACTTCTCACCTGAGCAGCTGGGAAGAAAGCTCTTGAGTCGGATTTCACCCTGGACGTCCACCTTCAGCAGGGAGCCCTAAGAGTTTAAGGGGAAGGGAGATGAAAAATTAAATATCCATCATTGTCCTCTTGTCCTTGACTACAGAGCTGTTTTCTCCCTAGTCCTAAGCAGGAATTTTATATGACTAATGAAACAATGGAATTGCAGAACACATAAAAATGTAGGGGATTATTCCTCTCCATCACTGGGTAGCTTAACTGCCAGCCAGGCAAATAGTAGGGCATAGATTTCTTTTCCACCTGTTATTTCAACACCACAAGAAGGTCTCAGATGTCATCCTGAGGGGATAAAAGTACATTGGTGCTCTGCAAACTTCGGAGCAATACTGGATATTACCAAATAGGACACAAGTACAACTGAGCTCCTAGCTGGGCAAACACCCTTGGGTGGCCATAGGAATTAGCCATAAAAACGACAGAGAACAAAGATTAAGGTTCTTGCTTCCAGAATTTAGGGAGACAAATGAAATTTTGCAGTGACCTATGCAGAATATACTCTTTTATATATATATATATATATCTCTATATATATCTATATCTAGCCTTTCTGCTATAACAGGTATGTGCAAATGCAGATTTGTCCTCCAAGAAAAGAGGGTAAAAGAGCTGAAGGAAAGCTTTTCTAATTCTTAGATTATTAAGGAAAATAAGAAGTTTCTTGAAAAAAATGGAAGGGCTTCAGGGTTTAGGAGGGAATCCTGTATCCCATGGTTGAAATGTAGAAGGTGGTGACACTGAAGTAACTGAATGGCTAGTGAACATGGAGTTAACAGGTACAAAGCTTTCCGCAGGGATAGTAAGTCCCTGCCTACACAGCATCTCTTGGATGCTTTCTCTACTCATACCACAACTATCCTAATTCAGATTATCACTTCTCAACCTCAACTGTAGCAATAGTCTTAACATTCCCCTTGTCTTAAACTCCACCCCCCCCCATACAGTCTTCCCATACACAGCTCAAAGTGAAATTCCTAAAATGCAGTTCTGACCAAGTCACTCCTACTCCAGTCTCCAGTGATACCCTATTGCCTCTGGAATTATAAGCTTTCTGTTTGGCCTTTAGGGCCTATTAACTGGTTCCATCCTAACTTTTGAGTTTTATTAGACATTTTTTCCTTCAGGCACTTTGTGGTACAACTAAATTGGATTATTTGCTACCCTGCATACACAGCATCAATCTCCCACCTCCATGCTAGACAGATCCACTCTTCACACTTCTACTTCCTTAGAAGTGCTAGCTTTCTTCAAATCTCAGTTCAAGAACTACCTGCAACATGAGGCATTTCTAGATCTCTTCAGTTGCTAGTGACCCTCTTAGAAATTGTCTTGTATTTGCTTTGTGGGTAACAGCCATAAATATGTACATATACACATATATTATATATACAAACGTAAACATATAAACACGTTTATAGTTTCCTGCAATGAAATATAAATTCTCTAGGTGTCATATTCATTTTTGTCTTTGTATCCCTGAAACCTAACACAGAGGAGGCATTTAATAAATGCTTGCTTGTGTTTGAAGTAGTGTGCAGTAGACCCTCTCATGATCCCAAGTGTTTTCTCTATGGGGAAAATAAGTTGCTGTAGAGGGGAAAGTTTCCTCAGCTCCTTTCAGGGATAAGATCACAGTTAAATAAAATAACCCTTTGCTATGAGGTTAGCACTATCAGCGTTTCCCCATTTTAAAGAGGAAACAGGTTCTAAGATTGTAAATAATTTGCTCCAGGTCACACAGCTAACATCAGGTCTTTCCTTCTCGTGGATCTAAGCCTAGTACTTCATAATAGACCACAGAATGGAGAATACTGCAGAACTGAAAAAGACAAATGTCCTTGAAAATGAAGAGGGGCTCTGCAAACTATTAAAGCCAAGTGAATTTTGTTTGATTTTGGCAAATCTTAGAACATTAATATGTGCTCTTAGAACACAACATTAAAGGGATAGTTTATGGATGTACAGAAGATCAAAAGAAGCAATACAAAGACAATACAAAGACACTCTCAAGGTCTCTCTTAAGAACTTTGGAATTGACTGTGTGACATGGGAGACACTGGCACAGGGCCACTCAGCATGATGGCCCACATCAGAGATGGGGCTGTGCTCCATGATTAAAGCAGCTCAAAGGAAATGCAGGATGTGCAAATTTAAAGTAGCCACCCCAAATGTTTACACATGTGCCTGACCTGTGGTAGAACATTCTGAGGTCACACTGGTTTGATCAGCCACAGCTGGACACACTGAAACTTGACTCTAGCATAGTGATATCTCTTTGGTTCTCTTTGAGAACAAAGGACAAGAATCACCACCAGAAGAAGGAAAGCTTTGATTACATATAAACAACATAGCTTAACACAGAACAGGTCATACAAGATGAACCTCTATTTCCTTACTTCAGAAGAATGCTGTCGATATATCTAGATTTCAGTAAAGCATCTGACACAGCTCTCATGCTATCTTTATGGATGAGAGGTAAAGACACAGACTAGATAATAGTGGGTGGATTTATAAATAGTTGAAAGACTTAATAGTCTTTCAAAGAATAGTCATGATGCCATCTTGGAGAGAGGTATCCAATAAAAAGCTCCAGGGATTGGCTCGATGTTGTTTATAATTTTTACATCTTAGATGAAGGAATAGATGCATATCAAATCCATGCAAATAATACAATGGATGACAAATTCAAGACCAAAGAAGATCTTGGCACGTGAGTCCCACTGAACTATGCCCTGATTAGATCATAGCTGAAGTACTTAGTGATACCGACAAGCTGGAGATTATCCAGAGGGCAACAGGAGGGCAACCATGCCATACAAGGTATCAGCTAAGAGAAATGGGGATGCTTAACGAAAAAGTTTTAGGGAGAACATGTTCACTTTATTCAATATCTGATGGACTGTCATGTAGGAGAATTAGACTTTTTTTGCTTCGTCCCAGAGGGCAAAAGATGGAATTTGTAGAAGGGCAGATATATTTCAATGTAAAGAAAAATTTTCTAACATCTTACACTTCTTCCTTTCGTGTATTCTACAGTTATAGGTTCAGAGGATCTGAATAGGTCCATAGATGCCAGCTAATGCAATCTCTTCATTTTACAGATAAGGAAACTGAGGCTTAGGGAGGTGAAGTGACTGACTTTGGTAAAGTTCACAGTGTCAAGAAATAGAGTGTAAACTCAGGTCCTCTGCTTCCAGAGTTAGTGACCCTGCTCCATGCTGGCCTCCAATTAAATTAGCCCAATTAACTGTACCCCAGATTCACTGCATTCCATTTCCTACCTTTAAGCACTTGTGCAGACTGCCCTCCAGGCTTGAAATATGCTCCTTCCTCTCTACTCTCTTATCTTTCTTCAAGATGCAATTCAAGTACTACTTCCTATAGGAAGTCTTTCCTGATCCCCCTACTTAGTGCTCCCAGCTCTCTGAGGGCAGAAATTGTTTTTAAATGTCTTTGTATCTCCAGCATGTGGTAGTGTCTCACACATAGTAAACACTTAATGCTTATTGAATAAATGAATGGAATAACAGAATGATCCCCCAAAGGGATGGACTCCTTAGAAAGGAGGTGCTTCCTGACACTAGAGATAATCAAGTGTTATTGATAACATAGAAGAGATTCTTGTACAAGTAGGGGTTGAAGCTCATGGACTCTGAGGTTTCTTCTACCGCTAGGATTCTGAACTCTCGTAATGTTGCTTGGTGTCTTCCTCACTCCCTCATAATCAACCTGAGGGGAAGTAACAGGATAAACCTTTTATCAAAGGCTCATTGTGTCACCACTGGGGATAATGTCCCAGGTAGTTACAGCCCTAGCTTCCCTATACCTTTTGAATGTGCTCCTATTCCAGGGTTGGAATGGGACAGATTGTCTTCATTTCACCTCTCCCTAGTGACTCATCCAGAGTTCTGTTTTTATTTTTTGGTCCAGTTCTGTGATTTATTTAGTGGAGGGAACTCCTGTTAAAGAAAACTCCCTCCTCCAGCGGTTGGCACTGCAAGTGCTTAATGAAACCTTGTCAATTGATTTCAATGCTATTTAGCAACTATTCCTCAAATTACAGTTTTAGAGAGTTGTCTGAGGCACCAAGAGGTTAAATGATCAGACGGCCAGTTTGAATCAGAAGGCATGGTACTAAATTTTTTTTACGTGAATTGAGAGGACTCAAACTTACATTGGATCCAATAAGCACTGAGAGCCTTTCTATTACATCCAGGAAAACATCATTCTTGTGACTCTGGAAAAGAAAAGGGATCTGGAGTAAACAGATGCCTGGTTCTCAGGGATTAGAGGTAGAAGAGACTGGGAGAATAGATATCTGGGTCGTAGGAAATAGAGGATTATCCTAAGAATCTGGGAGACTGAACAGCTGGAACAGAGAAACCACTAGGAAGTTGGATACATGGGTTCAGATGTATAGATGTTTGATAACATAGATATCCTTCCTCACCTGGTCAGTGCGGCTAGTTAGGACTGGACGGCTGGCTGCGCTGCTTGGGGCCACTTTGCTCTGCTGTGTTTCAGCCCCAAACTGTAAAAAATCCACAAGTAGTCAGTCCTCTAGCTAATCCTACCTTAACTCATCTCCCCAAACCAACTTCTCCCTTTCCTTCACTAACCAGACCAACACTGCTGAGCTCAAAGAGGTTGAAGGGCTTGCTGACCACTGCCTCAGTTTGAATGAAGTTCCTCAGCATCTCTGTAGATGTGGTCTGGATGTAGCCATAGTCCTATAATAGAAATGGTATGTTTTTGTATGCCCAAGTTATAGGGGTGTGTGGATGGAGTGGAAAGGGACCTAGATCCTCTAATAAAAAGGGTGCATCTCCTTGGAACTGGAGATGAGGGGAGAAATCTCTGGGCCCTTAGCCTTGTTCCTTACCAGCACTTCATCCAAGAGTTCATAAACAAGGGCTACATTAAGGGAGAGAGTCTTCTCGCTGATGGAGCCACAGTAATCACTTAGTAGGGTGGCCAGCCTGGGGAACAGAGGAAGCAATGGGTCTTCTGAACTCCAATGCCCCATCCCCTCTCCTACCACCGTCCTCACCTTGACAACAGCTCCAGGAGAATGAACGGGGAAACACCCCCTGAGGTGGTGACCACAAGGTAGAGGCTGAAGTGTCGGATGTGGACAAAGTGGTAGCCTTTGTGATGCTTGGGGAATGGGTGACAGTTTGGGGAGTGGAGGAACGAACACGAATAAAGAGTTAAAAAACAAAACTGTCCAAACCGTGGGAATGGGAGCCTTGGAAGGACATTCCAGGAAGCCAAATCCCGCGTCCTCTCTAGCCCAGGGTGGCTGACCACTCCTTGCCCCAGACCCCACCCCCCGGAGGGTCGTTACCATCACCACAGGAGGCTGGTCCCCTGGCAGCTCCGTAACCTTCCTGTAGAAGATCTCGGCCACATCGCTGCCTCCACAGTCTCCTCGGACTGAGCGGACCGAGTTAAGGGCGGCCCAGGCTGTCCGGCGTCTCGGCCCCCGGACCCTGCGGCCCCACGGCCATCCTCTTCCGCCGCCCCCCGCCCTCGGGCCCTTCCCCCCTATGGCCCCGGCCCACGGGTGGGAGGATACAGTCCTTGTAGATGAGAGGGTCCCCCTTGGAGGACAGAATAAAGAGCTGGGAGATCATGGCCCTACGCGGGAGAAGCAGCACAGGCTCGGCCGGTCTGGAGACGGGCCGACTCACCCGGACACCCGCTTCCTCGCTAAGCCCCGCCTCTCTAGGCGTAACCTTCCGATGTGGCCCCTGATTGGCTGAAATTTGGCGGACCAGCGGGGGAGGAGGAGGGAGAGGGTGACGCTTACAGTTTCCCCCCTTGGGGCGGGGTCTTAGGCCGAGCCGCACCCGCGGGGGCGGGAACTTCGGCGGCGGCGGCAAACACTCCTCTCCCTATTGGCTCTAAGGGGGAGCGTCGGTCACGTGGTCAGGGACGTTTCGCGCCAATTTCGGTTGCTCCCCCGAGTTTCTTGCGCGCTGGCTCTTCTCCCTCTCTACCTTTTCAAGATCCCCGCAACCGCCTTCCGCCGCCGGCCCGCTAGTTCTGCTCGGGACACCACTGCCCCGTCCGCTCCGTCCGGCAGCTATGGCTCCTAAGGACTACGCGGCCGAAAAAGGTAAGGGATCAAAGGGGGCGCAGCAGGAGCTCAGCGGCGCCAGCCTAGGGCGCTGGGGGCTGAGAAGAGGGGGTTGGGGGCTGGGGCGAAGAGGCAGGCAGGGGGATTCTGGGGAGTGGGGTCAACTGTGCGGGGTAAGGAGGGAGGCGTTGGGGACTTGGCGGGGGCGCAAGCTGGGTACTGAAGAGGCGCAGGGGGAGATTCTGGGGCAGCTCGGGAGGGGCAGGGCAAACTCAGACGAGGGAGGTGGCCGGACTTTGGGGACGGGAGCGGGAGGACAGGGAGTGAGAGCGGGGCCCGGGCCGCTGGAGAAAGTTTATGGAGGGCAGGCAGGAGCGGAAAATAACCCTGCCCCCCCCCCCCCCCCCCCCCCCCCCGGCAGAGGGCTTAGCGAGAAGGTCTGTTCCCGGAGCAGCTGCCTAGCCTGCCTTCCGACCCCGTAGTCCCCGAGTCCTTCCTTGAGATCAGAACCGGAGACACGCCGAGCCCCTAGTATTGGTTTAGGACCTGGCCGTCTAGACGGAAGTGACGTTTGCTGGCGGAAGTGCGGTGCTTCTGTTCGAAAGCAGTGCTATGTAAATAATCTCCTTCCGCGGGGCGAGCACTGATGGGGTCCGGATAAGTTGAGGGAGGGCATTAGGTTGGGGTAGCATCCTGAAGAACTTATGGAGAGGACGTTGTTGAGGACGGAGGGTAGTAGTGCCCAGTCTCCGGGATCTCGGGCACCCCCCTGAGCAGAGTGCTCTGGGATCCCGTGGGGCAGCGGAGGGGGGTGTGGTTGTGGTTGGCGCCATGTGCTTCTTTGTTTACAAAGAATGGAAACTGTTGGAACCAGTAGGGACTTAGTGAAAAAGGTAAGGCAGGAGTAATGGGCTCACCTTTTAGCACCGAAAAGCGTCTTTTGAGGGTTGGAGAAAGAAGAATAGAAGTTTTGTTAGGAGTGGGAAGCTGAAGGCTAGGAGACTTGTGGGAGTCTTGGAAATTTAGAAACTTGTTTGTGGGGAAGAAATAGAGGAAGGAGAAAAGGACTGCGCCAAAAAGCAAAGTCCAGTCTGGGTAGTTTTAGTGGTACCCTTGGGATAAATTATAGTGACCCAACATGAAATATTTTTGGACCACTCTACACCAACAGAAGAAAAAGAATACCACCTGGCAATCTTTCTTCCTCAATTCCTTTCAAAATTAGGCTGTGATGACTTTTTCCAGTCAGTTTGTTTTGGTACAAGTAGATTAAGACTAGTATCAAGGGGTTCCATAGGGAGGACTGAAAATGAAAAAATAATTTTCTGTCTTTTTGCTAACAGAGAAAGCTAAGAGGTTTCTACAAGAGTTTTACCGGGATGATGAGTTTGGCAAGAAACAATTCAAGTATGGGGACCAACTGGTGAGTTCAGGGATGGGTGATTAAAGGAAAAACCAGGACAGGTACACAGATGAGGGATGAGACTTGAGAAGTGGTTCATTCTATATGCTTTCCTACAGAAATTTGACTTACTGGGGAGGTCATGCATGGGTCATGGTAGTTCTCCAGAGTTTGGCTCCTATTGGGGTAATGAAGAACTGATTATGCAAGGTAGGGAGCCACTGGGGTAGGAAATCACATGAATGTGGAGTGGGAAGACAGATGAAAATGAAGATTACTTTCAGAAACTACACTTTTGAAGTTAGAAAATTATATTTCCTGTGGCACTTAGCTTATTACATATATATTTTTTTTGGTGATGTTATTTTTTGAAAACCCAAATCATGTTATTGTAACAGTGAGAATTCAAAGGCAGTGCTTATTGCACGGTAAAAGTTCAAAGTCTCCATCAATTAGGCACATTGAGGACTGAAATTTTAATTCCTTGCCAAGATGGCTAAGATTTAAGGGATATTTTGCAAACATTTGCAAAGGGAAGTGGTGCTCATGAAGGGTCTTTTATAGATGGGGTTACTAGGTTAGATCAGAGAGGTGCCTTAAGCATAGTTGAACTAAATTTCAGCAGTGTTTCAACAGACTCTTTCATCCTGTGAACAAAATGAAGACTTCAGTTACTGTATGTAGGTAGATTTAGAACTGTTGAGTCACCTAAACATATGATCTGTGGGTTCCTTTCATCTTGGGAGATCTCTAGTGAAGTGCCCCAGGAGTCTGTTTTTGCTTCTGTGCTGGTCACTATTTTTATTATTAACTTGAAAAAAGACATACAGAGCATGCTTACCAAATCTTTCAAGTGATGCAAAGGTGAGAATGATAGCTAATATGTTTAATCACAGAATTAAGATTTTAAAAAATATTTTCAGGCTAGTGGGCCAAATCTGGTAAAATGCTTTTGGATGTCAATCAGCAAACATTAAGAGAGCAGAGTGGGTATTCACATCAAAAAGACAGAGATACAGATGTTAGTGACCTGAAAGCTCAATATGAGTCATTAGTACATGGCATCACCCAGTCTATTGTCCCTAACTCTTCTCTAACTAGATAGGTGTAGGGCCCATGATCCTCAGGATTTGTGAGAAGAAAAATCTTGGCAGCCGTGTAAGTGAAAATTGAAATATTAGGTGTACCTTGCCAGTACATTACAAATGGTATCATTTTGTTGGTAAGAGTAGCACTTTTTTTCTTTCTTGGAGTGATAAATGAAAACTCCATGGAAAGTTTAATGTAGTCCTTAAGAGAAGCATAATATCCAGACCAAATTGATAATTTTACTGTTCACTGTCCGTATCTAAAGTATTTTATTCAGGTTAGGAAGGTCAAACTTAAGACTAGAGAAAGATAATGAGGATGGTGCAGAACATATTTATTAAAAGAATTTGGAACAGTAAGCTTTTGGAATAATGCTTTAGAGAGGAAATGAGAGGCATGGCCGCAGGGCATAGTGAATAGGGAATGTGTGAAGTCAAAAAAATCTGAGTTCATATCCTGCTACTGATAATCTGAGTTCATATTCTGCTACTGATACTAGATAATGTGACCATGAGCAAGAAACATAACTGAACCTATTTTCCTCCTCTGTAAAATACAAGAATTGGATTAAGTGGTCATTAAGGTTCCTTTCACTTCTAAATCTGTAATCTTAAGATAACTGTCTTCAGGAGTCTGAACATCTATCTTGTCCAAAAAGGACTATTCTTGTTCTGTTTGGACTTAGAGGGCAGAATTAGGAGCAATGTGTATGAGTTTCCACAAGTTAAAATTTAAGCTTAGTGTAAGGAAAGATTGCCTAAAAATTAGGCTAACCAAAAGTGGAGCAGGCTAAGGATAGACCTCGCTAGACATCTTCTAAGTGAAGGGTGGATGACCACTTCTTTGAGATGTTATTAAAGGGATTCCTGTATAAATAGCTTGACTTATTAGTTTGGCCTTTCATTCTGTAATTGCTTAGTTTTTCTTGACCAGTTCTTATCTTTTGGGTTGTCTTAGATGAATAAGGGTTTATCGAAGGTGATTTGATAGTAACTATGGTATCTGTTTCCTGCACCTTTAGGTACGTTTGGCTCACAGGGAGCAAGTAGCTCTATATGTGGACCTGGATGATGTTGCCGAGGAGGACCCTGAGCTGGTGGATTCCATTTCTGAGAACACGAAGCGGTATACCCAGCTCTTTACTGATGCCGTGCAGGAGCTGCTACCACAGTACAAAGAGAAGGAGGCAAGGGAGGCTATGGGCAGATGTTCCATTTACTGAGAGCTTCTACTTAGATACTGATGCTTTCTAAGAGGTCGCATAAGAGTTCAGTATTTGGACTTTTTGTCTTTCTCCTTCAGGTAGTGAACAAGGATGTCTTGGATGTGTATATTGAACACCGGCTCATGATGGAGCAACGAAGCCAGGATCCTGGAGCCATCCGTAGCCCTCAGAATCAGTATCCCTCTGAGCTCATGTGCAGATTGTGAGTATTCCCTTTGGGAAAGGAATGGGAAAGTTCCTTCTTCCAAGGTCCTGATGCTGACTCTACTATCTCTTCCTCTCTTCCTCAGTGAGCTATACTTTCGAAGCCCAAGCAGCAGCAAACCACGGGTGATTCGAGAAGTACGGGCTGATTCAATAGGAAAGTTAGTTACTGTGCGTGGGATTGTGACCCGTGTCTCTGAGGTCAAACCTAGGATGGTAGTAGCAACATACACCTGTGACCAGTGTGGAGCTGAGACCTACCAGCCGGTATGTGTTAGGGAAGAGGAACATAAAGAGATGGTAAAATAAATAATATACTTACCTTTTTTTTTTTTTTTGGCCAGTTCAGATTTGGTCATTAAGACTTGTAGAGCATGTCAGTCTGCTGGTCCATCTGTAATTCCGTTTGCCATGCCTTCTTTAGATTTCAAGTGGTTTTCAGCTCTGTCTTCTGTCAGGAAGCAACTCTATCATCCCCTCAGGCATATTAGCTCTGTTCATCTTTTGTTTTTAATTCATCTGTTATCTTTTTGGTGTCTCCCATTATCCCCTAAAGGGCCCAGCATAGTTAATTTAAGTATTCTAAGGTGACTTCAAGGTATAATTTCTGTTTTCCCTTCTAACCTTGTCTCTATACTTTTCTTTCCCCTATTCCAGATTCGGTCTCCTGTTTTCATGCCACTAATTATGTGCCCAAGCCAAGAGTGTCAGACCAACCGCTCAGGAGGACGGCTCTACTTACAGACACGTGGCTCCAAATTCATTAAGTTCCAAGAGTTAAAAATGCAAGAACATGTGAGTTTTAGTGATATGTGAACAATAATAGGCCAAGGAAAGACAGGGCAGGGCAGGACTTCTTACCTGTTCTTATACTCCTTACAGAGGGGAAGGAATAAAAGGAATTTTTTTTTTCCTTGACCACCAGAAGGATAGGTGTGCTATGAGAGAAGCCAGAGCCTTCCTCCTTCTGAAGGGGGAGTCTGTCTCTGAATGGGTTTGCTTGAGTTAGGAGGTAAAGGGATGTGATAAATGGGAGAAGAGCCTCATGGATTTTCCTTTAGCTTGTATGTCTTTTCCCTTCTCTCTTCAGAGTGACCAAGTGCCAGTGGGAAACATCCCACGAAGTATCACAGTGTTGGTAGAAGGAGAGAACACACGGTTGGCCCAGCCAGGTGACCACGTCAGTATCACTGGCATATTCCTGCCAATGCTGCGTACAGGATTCCGACAGGTGGTGCAGGTTAGATGATGAAAAGAGCAAAACCAGTCCATCTTCCCTCCTTCCCCCCAAATTACAAAGACAATGTAGTTCTACTGTACTTAGCATGATGGTCTTATTTTCTTCCTGTCTCAGGGCCTGCTGTCAGAAACTTATTTGGAAGCCCATCGGATTGTGAAGATGAATAAGAGTGAAGATGATGAAGCTGGGATTGGGGAGCTGAGCAAAGAGGAGCTGAGACAGATTGCAGGTGAAGAGAACTAGTGAGAAAATGAGGTGGGCAGTGAGAATGGCAGAGTCAGCACATCTGCAGCTCTTCTCTGTTAGCTTAAGGCCTCATTTTTCTCTTTTAGAAGAAGATTTCTATGAAAAACTGGCAGCCTCAATTGCTCCCGAGATATATGGACATGAAGATGTGAAGAAGGCTCTGCTTCTTTTGTTGGTGGGTGGGGTGGATCAGTCCCCTCGGGGTATGAAGATCAGAGGTGAGTATGAAATGAGAAAAAAGGCACAAGTCAAGGGTGCTGCCAGACGTGATCGGGGCATCTTTGTTGTTCTGAGAGGGTGAAAGATATGACACTGGGAAATGGCCATGTTAAAAAAATTAAAACTACTCAGTGGGGTTAGTGCAGTCAGAGGGCAAATTGAAAGATAGGGATTGACATCTTCTTGGGTTGTGATGACATTAGAGGCACGGGGAGAATTTAGAGGGTGTAGGTCATTGAAAACAGAGGGATAGTAGACTTTTGGGGATCTTTTACCTATAACAAAGGTAGCTCATTGGAAAATTTCCAATCAGGAGCATAGCCATTTTGTTATCTTCTCTACCCCTCTTTTCTCCCAAAACAGGAAACATTAATATTTGCTTGATGGGGGATCCTGGTGTGGCCAAGTCTCAGCTTCTTTCTTATATTGATCGTCTGGCCCCTCGAAGTGAGTATCTTTAAACTCAGATGCTAAAGAATGATTAGACCTGAATGTTGCCTCTACTGCTTTCTGAGGAATCAGCAACGTGGATTGAGAAATCATAACTAGAGTAGGTTTTGAGTAGATGAGAAAGGAAATTGGGGAAAATAGCAGTGGCAGATTCAATATGCATGCATCTTTAGTTTCTTCAAATTTACGGTGAAAGTTGGGGGATAGAATTGTTCCAGGTATAAAGGGAGAAAATAGAGATTTGACTGGGAGACCTGAGTTAAGCAACAGGCATTTATCAGAGGTCTACTATGTTTCATTTTCAGCTAGATGCTGAGGATAAAAGAGAAAAATTAAGCAGTCTTTGCTCAAAAGGCAGTTCTCTAGAAAGAATGTGTGTACCTACTAAATAAATGGAAGGTAATTGGGGTGGGGGATAGCTAGCTGCTGGAGATTATCAGGAAAGGCCTCATGTAGGAGGGGCAAGAGCTAAAACTAGGGATCTTGGGGGGTGGTTCGGGGAGTAATTAAGTGATTTGCCCAGAGTACTCTGGTCCACCTGACTCCAGGGATGGTACTCTATCCACTATACTCACTAGCTAGCTGAGGGTGGAGGTGAACAGGGAGTGCATTCCAGACATGGATAGTTACCTGTAAAAAGACATGGAAACCGGGCATGGAATATCATATATGGAAGCTACTTTACTAACCTGAAGAGAGTTACTCAATGACATATTTCTCTCTTTTCAGCCTCTCTCTCACCAATGTCTCTCCTTCCCTCTTTTTGCCTTGTTTCCCACCATCCTTATTTTTACCTTTCCTTCTCAGTTTTGTTTTTTTTCTTTTGTAATCTCTTTGTCTCTCTGTCCCTGACATCCAGGCCAGTATACAACAGGCCGAGGGTCATCAGGTGTGGGACTAACCGCAGCAGTGCTTCGGGATGCAGTGAGCGGGGAGCTGACCTTGGAGGGAGGTGCGCTGGTACTAGCTGACCAGGGTGTTTGCTGTATTGATGAGTTTGACAAGATGGCAGAGGCTGATCGCACAGCAATCCATGAAGTGATGGAGCAGCAAACTATTTCTATAGCAAAAGCAGGCATCCTTACCACACTTAACGCTCGGTGCTCCATCTTGGCTGCCGCTAACCCTGCTTATGGACGATATAACCCTCGTCGCAGCCTGGAACAGAATGTACAGCTTCCTGCTGCTCTTTTGTCCCGATTTGACCTGCTCTGGCTCATCCAAGATCGCCCTGACCGTGACAGTGACCTGCGGTGAGACTACCAGAGACTTCATTCCTCCTCACCTTTTGTTTGGAGACCCCCTGACTCATCAACCTCTTTAATATATACTTGAGCCTTCAAGAAGCTCCTAGCTACCTTATGCCCCTACTTCCAGCAGTGAACCCTTATCCTCAAAGAAACACACTTAGGTTACTCTTATAGCCCTGCTCAGAAAGATAAGATTGAAATATTCCAGGGATATTTTCCTTTGGGAAAATCATTCCTGATTTCATTTTTGTAGCAAATTGTTTTTAGGATGAGTATGAATACAGGGATGTTACTGACACCTTCTCTTCTCTTTAAGGTTGGCCCAACATATCACCTATGTGCACCAACATAGTCGACAACCTCCCACACAGTTTGAACCACTGGACATGAAACTTATGAGGTAGGAAGGCTTTTACACTAATGTGTGTCAGGACTTTCTAGTACAGCTTAAATTATGCAGTTTCTATGTGTATATGTAGGAGTGAAGTGGCTCACTGAATAGAGTAATGGGTCTGGAGTCAGGAAGACTCACGGTCCCAAGTTCAAATCTGGCCTCAGACACTACTACACAGCCATGTAACCCTGGGCAAGTGATGTAACTGCCTCAATTTCCTCATCTGTAAAATGTGCTGAAGAAGGAAATGGCAAATCATTCCAGTGTCTTTGCCAAGAAAACTCCCAATGGGGTCATTCAGTCAGACATGACTGAAATAATGTATTACCACAACAAATGCGTGTGTATATATTTAGGAAGGCTTAGAAGATAGAATGCTAGAATCAGGAAGGCATGGGGTTCAGTTTATCTCTGAAATAACTGTGACCATGAACTAGTGTATTAATCTAAGCCTCAGTTCCTCAACTAGCAAATGAGGTTAACAAATGAATACATACTTTATGCATATGTAAAGTTGTAAACTTTAAAGCTCTATGTAAATGTCTACTGGTCTCTTTGCTCTAGTTATTTTACTTAAAAGTTTGGGAAACAGTGGATTTGTCTTATTCCTACATCTAAATGGCTCTCTTTCCTTGCTTCAGGTCCCTTGATCCCTTTTGTGTAATGTGCTCTTAGGGTGAGCAGACATTGGGGAAAATTAGAAAAATAGCACTCACACCTCTCTTGTAGTTAAAATTCTGAATATAGTTCCTTCTTTCTGGCTGTTAAATTCACTTAACTTTCCTCTGCTGTAGGTGGATGGGGGCGGTGTGTGTGTGGGTGTATAAATTGTACTTTATCATGATATGGTATATTTCACACTTGGGACTTAACTTAATCTGGGTCAGTAAGGACCTGGTCCTCATTCATGTACAGCAAGCAGGCTTCTTATATAAAGTTGATTCAACAAGATTTTTACAAATTGAATTACTTGTCAAAAGTAAGTATATATATATACCTGCTTTGTGTGAGCTTTAGGGTTTTCAAATAATTGAGGTACACCTAGCATGCTAAACACATACTAGGTTCTCAGTAAACATGGTAAATAGATGCCAGATTAATAATTTCCCATCTTTCTCCTAATCTTTCACAGGCGTTACATTGCCATGTGCAGAGAGAAACAGCCTTCAGTGCCCGAGTCTTTGGCTGACTATATCACAGCTGCCTATGTGGAAATGAGGCGTGAAGCCTGGGCCAGTAAGGATGCCACCTACACTTCTGCTCGGACTTTGCTAGCTATTCTTCGGCTTTCTACTGCTTTGGTATATAGCCTATCTCTTATTTGCATCCTTAATTCCTTTGGGTTGTACTTTGTGTATGGAAGGGCTACTGTCCTTTGGGTACTTAGTGTCCTGGCAGGATCCTAGTATTCTTCCTGGCCAGTCTCAGTTATCCTTACAATGTGTATAAATACCAGCTGTTCTTTTTTCTCCCCATTGTTCCCTACTAGAGCAGAGGTTCTTAAAGTACATAGGATTACAAAAAGGCAATTATGTTGAAATAGTTTGAAAAAATAGAAGTTCATGGACTTCAAGTTAAGAACCCCTGCCCTAGGGCCACTGCATCCCAGATCCTAGGCCTCATCAGTCTTGGGGGGCTCCAAAGTGCTGTTCGTGCAGGTAGTGTGATAACCTGACCTACTGCTGAGCTAGCACTTCCCGAGCCCCTGGGACACTATACCCCTCGAATTGCTAGGATCCAAACCTCAAATCCATTTTTCCTTTCCTCTCCCTTAATGATCTAGGCTACAGCTGGCTCCTTTGTAACTCAGGCCTTTGTTGTTGATGACTCTGGATTAAAGCTCCCCATCCATTGGGGTGGGGGGGATTTGGGGTAGGTTTCTTCTACTTTACAGGACATCTGGACTGGCCAGTGTTGAGAGGCGGAGACTTGGGCAATTGCTGAACACTGCCCTGGGCATTGCACTTGTCTCGGTCTGACAGTGCTGGCAAAACACTGCAAATCCTTGGGGGAGGGGAAAAGGGGTTGAATGGGAGCTCTTTCTCACATACACACACAACCATTTGTGTAACAGCTCCTCTCTCCTATGAAGTAGTGAGTTGCTCAAGCAAAGTTTCTCTTCCCTCCCCGCTTTCCTAGGCCAGACTTCGAATGGTAGACACTGTAGAAAAGGAAGATGTGAATGAGGCCATAAGACTAATGGAGATGTCTAAAGACTCACTGCTAGGGGACAAGGGGCAAACAACAAGGTGAATAACTGGGGGAGGGGAGCTTGTTATTTATGTGTCTTTGGGAGGGTATTCAAACCACACAGTCCTTTGACCCTTTCTCCATTTCCTTAGAACCCAGCGACCAGCAGATGTGATCTTTGCCACGGTGCGGGAGCTGGTCCCTGTGGGCTCAGGTAGCCAAAGCATCCGTTTTTCAGAGGCTGAACAGCGATGTGTGTCTAGAGGCTTCACACCTGCCCAGTTCCAGGCTGCACTGGATGAGTATGAGGAACTCAACGTATGGCAAGTTAATGCAGCCCGAACACGGATCACATTTGTTTGACCTTGGGGAATATTTGAGCAGAGCTCCTGTCTTTCTCATTTTCTAATGCTTAATGCTTGAGTGCAGAGCAGTCCTCTGCCTGGGCCAGAGGGAAGTTTAAAATTGCTACAATATATGTTTGTTACATATTCTCATTGCTAATAAAATGTTTATAGAAGTCTTTGCAAAAAAAAAAATCTACAATTTTCTTTGGGAGTGGAGTAGGGAACAACCCAACCAGTTACAGTTAGTTCCCCAGGCTTTTCTCTCAAATCTACCTAAGAAAACCATTTCTCTTCACCTCTTCTAAGTGATATCCCTAGCCTTAGAGCTTACATACAGGGTCTCTAAACCCTAACTCCTTTTAACAGAGAGGACAGAATCATGGGAGGGGGAACTATTCCCCATTTATTAACAATTTGGGTGGAGGGAAGCTACGCAGGCTTGAGGGCTTCTCTAAAGGGGAAATAAGCCACTTTCCTGCCTCTGGGGCAATTGTTTTCCTCAGTGAAGCAGATCTCTGTCCTCTGCCCTCACTTAATGTGAGGGAAGGGTGGCCCCCTTCTAGAAGAAAAGTCCTCGCATTCGTCTGCCGATGCCCTGGCGATCATACAGGACGTTGAACTTATTTACAAACTGGTTCATTGTGTTGCATGTTTTGGTGATGGTGCCAAGGTAGGCCATGAGCCCAACATCATTACATTGCTGGAAGGGAGGGGAGAGACAAAGTCTGGGTTACCTTCCAACCACCACTGTTCCCGAAGCTTGCAAAAACCTGTAGCTCAAGGGTCAAGGACAAGCCTACAGTACCCTCCCAGATAAAAGCTGAATGATGTTCCCCTGCATATGTCACTAGTGAATTCACTTCCCAACCCCACAGGTTACACTCACATCATAAAAGTCTGTCTTGAACTTATCTGTGCTGAGCACAGGGAGGCAATGACACAGAGCATAGGCTTCACGTAAGATTTCATGATTAAAAGGAACCTCCCCTGAGGAGATACAGAAAGAAAGCATAAGACATTTATCTACTATTTCCAGCCCTTTCCCTGGTAGGAAAAGTGCTATTTGTTTCCCAACATTCTATTCTGGTTTAGTGAAATTCCTTAAGAAACACTTGCGAGACAAATTTGTCCTACCTGCTTCCGAAGCCTTGACGTATTCTAAGATAAGCTTGACCCGACTGTGCAGCATCTTAATGGCACTGTGCTGGGCTATTAGGTGCTCTGCCACTGTATCATAAGGAGAGGATGAGAAGTCAAGTTCCCACCTCTCAGGCTCTGGACAGTGGAAAGAACTCTCACTAGGTCTCTCCACTTACCAGTAGAGTTCTCTCCACTACCTGTAGCTGTCATTCGAGCCACGTGATCCACACCAATCCGCTCAGCCTCTTCTGTGGCTAATGTGTAGGTCAGTTCAGCAAATAGCATTGTTGCCTGGAAAACAGGTTATCAAAGAGGTGGGAATGCTGAAGGAGAATATCACAAGCAGATACCAGAGGCAAAGCAGAAGTAGAGGAAAGGGGATGAGCCAAAGCAAAAAGATAGGCCTTGGGCAAGTAATTACCTCTCCGTTGATGATGTCGATGACAGACTCAAAAACACTGACTGGCAGCTGTTGTGAGAGACAATGTATCAGATAAAGGAGTAAACGGGACTGACAGTGAGGAACAGATGTGCTCAACTGATAAGCCCAACCTGGGGTCCGGAACACTCACATCAGTGTGCTTGGTCATGGGATTTAGCTTCAGGAACAAAGGGCTCTCAATGATCTCACACACCTGGGGAAGAAAGGGAAGTAACTGTATCATAAAGTTATAGAATATTGGAGTCAGAAGGGATCTAAGATCACCTAATGCCCTCAATTTTACAGATGAGAAGACAGGCCCAGGTTTGGGACCAAAAGTCAACATCTAGTAAATAATAAGAACTTTGAAAAATGTTTTCTATACATCTGCCAGACAGTGAGTACATATATACCAGGCCTCCAGATTTCTATTCCAGTGCTATTTCTACTGCACTACCCTGTTTCCTAGAAATCCTTCCCATATCCTCCCCTTCTCTCACCCCCATCTACAGACTCATAAAACATTTAAAGCTGGAAGCCACCTTAGGGATGATTTAGTCTAATCTCTCATTTTACAAATGTCTAAGGTCGTACAAATGTCAGACTTCTGGTGTTTCAACTCACTATCCAGGTCTCTATCTATGATACCATGAGGCCTCTGCCCCACATCTTTCCCTGCCCGACTCCTATGCAGTTGTCTTAGGGCTCTTACCTGCTTGTGTACGTGGATGTCAGAAGGATCCGGTGGACCCCCTGTGGTATACCAACCTAAAAACTCCAATTCCTTGAATACCTGCTTAACTGGGAAAGGCAAAGGGAAAGGGGGTGGAATAAAGAATCTTTTTCTCACTCTACCCTTCCTTATCTGGACCTTCCTGGCATATTCTCTTCCCCATCCCCACCACACTCCTGGATTCCTACATAAAAGTGATCATCTGTATACCCACCTCCCCCTCAATACCCCATCTAACTTTTCCCAACCCTGGCAGCCCCTTCCCTCTCACACTGCTCCTCTTTGGTGTAGTAATATTCTTTGTCAATGATGATCTTCTCCTCCACCGTGTGGGACAGCAGCTCAAACGAATTCATCACCTCAATATTTCGTCCCTCCTGCTTCCCAATCAATGCCCCAATCACTAGGAAAAGAAGGAAGACCGGATAAGAGGAAGAATCTAGAGCCATCATCAATTACCTGCAGAGGACCTTAGGGTTCACAGAGCTCTCTGATTCGTGGCTGGAAGGGGCCTTTAGAGGCCGACTAGACCCAAACCCTAACTTTACAAGACAGTTGAAACGAAGCTTACAAGAGCAGGAAGCAGAAGCCCAGACTTGCCGTCTGGCCTCTGGGGGATGCCCGAGGCGGGGACTGTGGACAGGCAGGGAGGGAAGGTGACAAGCCGGGGCAATTAGGGGATGGGGGCGGGAGGAGGGGCCCGGGCGGCGCCCGCCGCGGGGGCGCACGCACCCTGCACGGGCCGTCCCTCCTGCGAGCGCATGCGGATCCAGTGGTCGGAGATGTTGAGGATGACGAGGGGATGCAGGGCCACGGACACGCTGCCGGTCACGCCGGAGGCCATCACACTGGGGAGCACTGGGGGCCGACACCACACACGTGTGAGGGACGGGCCCGACGCTGCCCCACTCTTCACCCCAGCTCCCCCCCACCCCCGGCCTCCCGCCACTTAACGGGGCGCAGCGGTTTTGTTTTGTCGGTATGTCGCGGGGGAGCGGCTCCCTAAGGAGCGGGGCCTCTCCTCCGGGCGGTCGGAGGGGAAGGGATGTACGGAGGCGGACCCCGTTACCTGCGGCGTCCACCTCCATCCCGCTGCTCCCGCCGGCCCCGTTCGCAGCCGTCGACGCCATCTTGCCCGCATCCGCCGGCCTCCGCGGCGTCGCGTCTTTCCCGGCTTCCGTAGGGGACCGGCTACGCACGACGCATGCGCAGTGGCCCTGGGCCGAGGCGCGCGCGCAGCCGTTTCGCCCGGTCTCTCCTCTTTCGCGTCCTCGTCCGAGTTCCAGACCCCGCCGGCGGAGGCAGCGGCGGAGACCCGGCTCCCGACCTGCTTTTCCAGGATACGTCACTTTGCCGGGGATTTAGTCGCCTCGTATTCGGGGCTTTGGGGTAACGACAACCGCGCCCACCTGCTGGGTGAAGGAGGGGCATTGCCCGAGGCGGGCACCCGCTGACCCCGCCGAGGGGAGACCATCCCTCCGGGCTGCGGCCTGGAGCCTCGAGGTCTGGTGCTGGACCCAGAGCTCTTAGCGCTGTGATCTCCCCCCACACCCCGGGGCCTGCCTGTCACCGCGGTCCGGAGGCGGGGAGGGGTATTACCACGGCTGCCCTTGGGCGAAGAGAAAAAAACACTTCTTGCGGATATAATGATTTCCTTGGAAACCCCTAAAAAATGAATTGACGTTAACCAGCCGTGCTGCGGGGTATAAAATAAAAACACATAGAATCATTCTCTATCAGCTGCTGACGGCGAAGTGGATACAGCATTGGACCTGGAGTCAGGGAGACTTAGCTGTGTGACCCTGGGCAAGTCACTTAAACCTTGATCTGCCTCGGTTTCCTCATAGGTAAAATAGAGCCCCTAATAGCGCCTGCCTCCCAGGAGCATCATGGGGATAACATGAGATATTTGTAAAATGTTGTGCAAACCTTTAAGCTATATATAAATGGGCGTGTGACTTCCACATAGTCGCATAAACCAATGAGAGGAGAAAGACAGAAATCGCCTTTTAGATCTTTGGGAGAAAGAGTTCATAAACGAGAGATCACAAAAAAATAAAATGGACATATATGATTATATAAAACTAAAAGGTTTTTGCAGAAACAAAACTAATGCAGTTAAAATTAGAAGGGAAACAAGTAAGTAGGAAAAATCTTTGCAACGAGGTTCTCTAATAAAAGTCTTATATCCAAGGTATATAAGGAACTGATTCGAATTTAAAAGACCATTCCCCAATAAATAAGTGGTGAAGGGATATGGATAGGCCCTTTTCATCAAAGGATGAAATTCAGTCATTGCAACTATATGAAAAAAATATGCTTTAAACTACTAATAATTAGAGAAATCACATCAAAGCCACTCTTGAGTTTTTATATTACGCTCTTCAGATTAGCAAAGATGGGAAAACAGTTAAACAACAAATGGTGAAGATACTATGGAAAAATGGTCACGGTACAGAACTGTTGCTGGAACTGAATTCAGGCAACCATTTTGAAAAGCAATTTGAAGCTGTGCCCCCAATATTACTGACCCAATGATGAAACTACTAGATATATACCCCCTAAGAAATCAAAGAGGAAAATAAATCATATGTACGAAAATATTTACAGCAGTTATGTTCATATCAGTCAAAAAATTGGAAAGTAAAGGGAAATTAAGCCTATTAGAGAATGCTAAATAAATTATAGTGTATGAATGTAATAGAGTATTATTTTTTAATTGAGTCCAACTCTTTGTGATCCCGTGTAGGGTTTTCTTAGCAAAGATACTAGAGTGGTTTTCCATTTCCTTTTCCAGCTCTCTTTACAGATGAGGAAACTGAGGCAAACAGAGTTAAGTGATTTGCCCAAAGACTCACAAGTTGTTAAATATCTGAGGCTGGATTTGAACTCAGGTCTTTCTGACTCCGGTCCAAGTGCTTTATCTGCTTTGCTACCTAGCTGTGCTTAACCAAGTATTATAACACGTTGTTTGTCCTTTGTTTTCAAAGAGGACCATGACATCAGGAATGTGATAACAGCATAAAAGGTGATGAAGTGGATAGTTTCAGAGGAAACTGGAAAGATCTCTGTGAACTGATTCAGAGTGAAATGAGCAGAAAAGGAGAACAATTTATATGATGAAATTATTTTTTTTAAAAAACAGCTTTGAATGACTTTAGAAATCTGATCCATGTGACGATAAACCAAGATTTCAGAGGACTGAAGATGAAACATCATACCTACCTATTGCCAGAGAGGTGATGAACTTAAAATGCAGGAGATATTTTTGGCCAATGTGGGAATTTGTTTTGCTAATAATAATTAATACGTAGTGCTTAAAGGTTTGCAAAATGCTTTACAAATTTCTCATTTTATGCTCACAACAACCTTGGGAGGTACGTGCTATTATTATTATTTTGCAGATGAGAAAAGTGAGGGAAATGGACATTATGTGTGTTCGTCCTTCGTTGCTGAAGAAGACCATGTCATCAGAGAAATGATGACATGACTTGTACTTGACTTTGTTTTGAGTGAGGGAGGGCTGTGCAGGTCACCAGCCTCATTTCTCCTCCAGAGCCATCTGAATGCAGTGACCAGATATTCCTCAGGATGAGGCAGTTGGGGTTAAGTGACTTGCCCAAGGTCTCACAGCTAGTGAGTGTCAAGTGTCTGAGGTGAGATTTGAACTCAGGTCCTCCTGACTCCTGCACTGGTGCTCTATCAGCTCTAGTGGTGCTCTAGGCACCATCTAGCTGCCCTCAGTGTCAAGGTCACATAAGCTGGTGAATGCCTAAGGTTAGATTTAGACTTCCAGTCTTTCTGATTCAGAAGTCAGGAGATCTAACTCATTGTGCCACTTGATAACCACTCATAATGACTGACTATACACATTTGTTATGAGAGTTTTCTTTTTTTCTTTTATAAATTTTTCAGGAATCAAAAAATTGAGACAGCATTTCCCCTTCATCAATCATGTGGTACCTCTCCTGTTTTCAAATATTAGTGACAACCAGCAATCACATCTGTCCATCCTTTCAGGACCCAAGAATGAATTTTATATGTGACAAGTAACTTAAATTCATCCAGCTAAATACTCTTATCTGTTCCTTACTTATTTTGGATATCAATTCCCTGTTGATCATTTTTGTTCTGTCATTTCCAGCCTAAAGCCTAAAAGCCTTTGCAAAGAAAGGATAAGAAATGAGCTTGTGATTTCATTTGGATAGAGAACTCCCCTGTGACATAACTCCTTCTATTAATGCAGGTTGGACCTTTCTCTGAAACTTGTATGGTCTTAAAGAGTTGCCCAGAGCACTAAAAGGTGAAATGACTTGTCCAGGATTATACAATCAGAATGAGGGCTAAGTGACTTGCACAGTGTCACATAGTATGGGTTTGTGCAGAGACAACAGAAATTAAGAACTGAGCCACTCTGCCTTTATATCAGTTATGATTGTCCCATCCATCCCCAAATAGAGGCCCTCCCCTTTCTTTGATCTTTCATCTTATCAGTCAGTATAGCTAAAAACACTTTTTTTTGTTGTTTTACTTAACCTTCCTCACCATACTAAGTTCATCCTGAGTTTTAACATTCCTCATGCTATCTTAGAGGGCCTCTTACAGTCCTTCTGTTACATGGACTTGTTTCTATCTTTTGTACATTTCTTTCCAAAATCCAGGTTGGTGCATTCCATCAATGACATAGAGAATGTGGGATGCACAAATACCATCTTTCTCATTGAAATGAATCCTAAGACAGCATCCTACAGAAAACCCATTGCCAGATGGAATTTTGGACGGAACTGTCCTACTTGGAAAGCAAAGGGCCAAGAGAACAGAAGTCCCAGTCAGTCTATATACATTGATTAAGTGCCTACTATGTTCCAGGTACTGTGCTAAGCACTGAGGATGCAAAAAAAGACAGAAGAGAGCCCCTGCTCTTTAACTGGGATTTCAGGGAAGCCAGAAGGTGGAGAGCAATCAAGACATGGGGGACAGCCAGTGAAATGCCCAGAGTTGGGAGATGGAGTTCATGGGATAGGCAAGGAGATGCCAGAGTCACTGGATTGCAGGTTATGAAGGGCTTTAAATGCTAAACAAGATTTTATATTTGATTCCAGAAATAATAGGGAACTACAGAAATTTATTGAGTAGGAAAGAGTGGGGTAACATGGTAGAACTTGTACTTTAAGATTACTGACAGTTAAGTGGAGGATACACTAGAGTGGGGAGATACTTGTGGGAGGCAGACTTGTCAGGTGGTTATTGCACTATTCCAAGTATGGGGTAATGAGGGCCTTCAGCAGTGTAGTGGCAGTGTCATAGGTAAGAATGGGGCATATTCAAAGGATATTATGTAGGTAGAATAGAGAAGCCTTAGTAACAGAGTACATATACAGCATGAGAGAGGGAGTGAGGTGTTGAGGATAATACCTAGGTTAGGAGTCAGGGTGACTAGAAGGATGGTGGTACCGTCAACACTGATAGGAAAGTTTGGAAAGGGGCAGGTTTTGGAGGAAATGATAATGAGTTTACCTTCAGACATGTTGAGTTTAAGAAGTCTACAGGACTTTTGATTCAAAATGTCCAATAGGCAGATGTAAGATCAGAGAGGTTAGTGTTAAATAATTAGATTTGTGAATCATCAGCATAGAGAACTGAGATCATCAGATGAAGTCATGTAGAGGGGAAGAGAAGGTCACATCATCATAATGAAAGAACATCACTAGCAGAGACCCAGCAAAGAAGCAAAACTACCTTCTCCTACAACTGGTCTCTATGGACAAAGAAATGATACATGCTGTCGACCTGGAAGTTTGGTTAAAGAGGCAAACGGGCCAGTTGTTATGTAAATCCATATTGTTTGTTCCCTTAAAGTTAGCAGATACATTATCATAGAGCTAGAAGGAAACTTTTGACTGTCTGATAAAAGAATGACCAGGTTTAAATCTGTTTTAGGACAATTCCCAACTCAGCATGTCTGTGTCACACAAATTTATGATCCTCATATGGGATTAACCATTTTATGAGAAAGGAATTTTCTTAACTGAAGAGGTGGTAAATACAATAAGATAAGAGAATTGACAAAGTGTCAATTGAAATTATGACCCAGGATATCTGTTTTCTTTACCATAAACATGCCATAGCATAATATATGTCCACAAAATATTAAGATATGGAAAAAAATCCCATTATTCAAGATAGTATCTCAGGTTAAGAGTCCCATAAAGAATGCTAAGTCAGCTCCATCTGGCCTTGTTGACATAGGAAGAGGTATTCTCTGAGCTTACTCAGAGAACAAAGAAGCTATTAGTTCCAGGCTCTTCTACTGGTTGGTTAATTCAAGCTTTGACCCTGGTCCAGAAATGATATTAAATGCTTACCAACGCACATAAGAATGGAATGTAGAGTTGGTATGTGAGATGCTAAATTCCAAAGACCAAGCTTTGGGAAATAGAGGTGGGACCAGGGATTGATGTTGACCAAGAAGGAATGTTTATTAAGCACTATGATATACAGTTTCTAAATATTAACTCATTTTAGGAGCAGCGAAGTGGCACAGTGGAGAAAGTACTGGGCTTGATATCAGGAAGACTCACAAATCTGACCTCAGGTACTTACTTGCTATGTGACCCTGGGAAAGTCACTTATCCCTGCTTGCCTCAGCTCCTCATCTGTAAAATGACCTGGAGAAGGAAATGGCAAACCATTCCAGTATCTTTGCCAAGAAACCCCTAATAGGGTCATGAAGAGTCTGAAGCAACAATGACAGGTAATACTTACCTGCATACAATAAGTATCATTATTCTCATTTTGTAGCTGAAAAATAGAGGCAGTTAAGTGACTGGCCCAGGATCCCACGGCTAGTAAAGTTCTGAGATTCGATTTGAATTCAGGTCTTCCTAACTCTAAGTCTAGCACTCTATGCTACCTAGCTGCAGTAAATATGACTTCATTATCAATTCCTTATGGGTCCATTCTGTCCAGTTAGATTCTTATAATGCCCCATAAAAAGATGTTGGTGAAAATGTAGAATGTGGAATGCACTGCCTTGATGGACAGTTGGATCTCAAGTAACCACTACATTCCAGTCTTTCTGAAAGATATTTGAAGAAAATAAACTTATAACCCATGAAGTTGGTGAACTGAGTGAATAACTCGTATTTGAGATACATCAGAGAACTTAAATTTGGTGTCAAATGAAAGGTGGATGGCTCTAGTAGAGCTGTCAATTATTCTGGAATTTCATCATTGGTTGGAATTAATTCCAATCTATTCAAGGTTCTAACAGGATACTGCAAGCAGTAAATTGGGGCCCAGTGCCTGCACACTTTGACCATCTATACTACAGGATAAAAACAAATGATGGTGGTAATCTTGAGGGCAATAGCTCTTCAAAACTTAGATGTTGAACTGTGATGACTCTTAAGGCACAAAGTCAGCAGGTGGAAAGATATGTTCTTTTTGTATGAATGTGTAACAGCCCTCTGGCAAGGCTTGGACTGGGTCTAAAGACCCTGGGAGTCATTTCTCCTTCCAGCGTTGGAAGAAAGGAAGCTAACTTGAAATTGCTGCTAAAGAATGGGCTTTCCTCCCTCCCTCCAAGGAATTTTGGGGAGGATCTCAGGAAGAGTCAAGAAGAGGAAGGTGGTAGGGTCTATAAAACCACAGTAACTGGTGGAAGTGACATATGGAGTTCTTTTACTCACAACCAAAGCTTCCAAGAAATACCATGAGAAGTGAAAGTTAAAAAGAGAAGAGAGAGGTATGACAGTGGGATTTTGTGGTTTTCTTTTTTAATTGCAGGTTCTCAGGTGGCTAGAATGCCAAGAAAAATAACCAATAGTTGGAACTAGTGGTCTTTACCTCAGCCCTCTTACTTCAGAGGGTTATGATGGGTATTCATTTCTACTTTTGTCCTTTTATTCTGTTAAAGACTGTATTTGTATTCTCATAAAAACCTGCGGTTGACCCTGTCCTTGAATTTCCTTGTGTTCCATTTTTTCATCATATGAAGGTACAATATAGCTCCAGGGACCATGGAAGAGAGAGTTATCTTTGTTAGCACAGAGCTACTTTTTCAAGGGCGGAATTACTTGGGGCCTCTTAAAATGAGTTTTATCAGAGCCTAATGGTGACTCAGGGCTTCAAGTGGAATATAGCATGTGCCCAAAGAACAACTCACAGAATTCATCTCGCTGACTTCTGATAATTCAGAGAATTAACTAGGAAGATTCCTTTATCCACTCTTAACCTCAGAAGCCATCTGAAAGAACAACATCATCAGAGTCCAGCAGCCTATATGCATCAGTGGTGGTTATCTCACTTAAAGTGAGAATGTGTTAAGACCTTAGCCTGAAAGGATCTCCCATTGAATCCTGGGCCATCTCCAGTCTTCCTGATGAATATCAAGCCACTGGACCCAGATGGCTCAGGAGAAGAAAGTAAGGCTGGTGACCTTGCACAGCCCTCCCTCCCTCAAATCAAAGTCAACTGCAAGTCATGTCATCATCTTGACGTCATGGTCCTCTTCCAGAATGAAGGACAAAAACGACAGCAACAAAAGCAGAAGGTTAGACTCAGAATAGATAGAAGCACTAATTAGTCATGTCCAAGAAACTTTGATGTCTAAGGGCTTTTCTAGGATTCAATGACAACTGTCACACATTTGTTAAGAACTATGTGGCAATTGCTGAATCACTGAATGATCTTTCTTGTTTAGAGACTTAAAGAGAACCAAAAACTGAAAGCCAAAGAAAGCCAATTGCTCTAACTAGTATGAAGTCATCAGAGATCTACAAACAAATGTACACTAGCTTTTAAAGACTGGGTCATCTGCCTCAAACTGTGAAGATCCAAGCAAGCCTTTTGTCCATGTCCAGATGCTGGCTAGACTGGAGAGTCTGTGGTGTAATGACCACCAGAATCTGAATGCATTTGCCAACATTTAGAGTAGTACTAAGTACACAAGCACTAGCATGTGAATCTTAATACTCCATACTCTAAGAGCTAGAATTCTTGGTTTTAAGGTGGGCTATCACTGAAAAGGTCAAAGATTATATTTAATACTCTCTGAACCTTGTTTTTCTCTCTCTTTCCTTTGGAATCTCTAGCATTTGAAGTGCTGGGGATAAAAGGCAGAATCTTCATTCTCTGCCTTGAGATCTTTTAGCCTTTTTTATAATAATAGCTAACATTTACATAGTACTTACTATGTACCAGGCACTGTGCTAAGGGATTTACAAATAGTATCATATTTGATCTTTACAACAACCCTGAGAGGTAGGTGCTATAATTATCCCCATTTCACAAATGAGGAAACTCAGGGAAACCGAAGTTAACTGACTTCCCCAACTAGTAATTGTGTGAGGCCGTATTTGAACTCAGGTTTTCCTGATCTGAGGTCATGTGCTCTATCTATTGCACCAACTGGCCTTTCTAATAAGATGGTTAGATATGTTATATGGGATGGGCCTTTTCGGAAAAATGAATGGATATTGTCACCAAAAGAAAACTTTTCAGATGTGTTTCACCTAATCTGCTTGTATTGAAGAGTAGAAGGTAGGAATCTTCCAAATGAAGGTTATGTCTTCATATCAAATATAGAAAAACTTTCTTAAATTCCAAGGTTCAACATTTAAATAGATCTATTGGATATTAATATCAATTGGGTATTATTTTTTCATTTAACAAACATTTATTTTACCTAATATGAGATCTGCTCCCTCTCCAACTGAACATCAACAAAAAAGAAAGAGAAAACTCTCAGAACAAACATAAATAGTAATGTAAAGCAAATTTATTCATTGGCCATGTCTAAAAATGTATGTCTTGTTCTGAATTTGAGCCCATTATCTTTCTGTCATCAAATAGGCAGTAAGCTTCATCTTTGATCCTCTGGAATAATGGTTTGCCATTGTTCAGAATTCTAAAGTTTTTCAGGGTTGTTTGTCTTTACAATGTCTTTGTTACAATATGTATTATTCTCCCAATTTGGCTTACTTCACTCTGCATCATTTCATAGAGGTCTTCCCAATTTTCTGTGAAAGTGTTGCTTTTGTCATTTTTTATGGCATACTAGTATTCCATTACATTTATATACCATAATTTGTTTAGCCATTCTTCAATAGGACACTCCCTTGGTTTCCAGTTCTTTACCACAACAAAGAGCCACAATATGTATTTTTGTCCTTTTCCTCTTTATTTGATCTCTTTGGGAGTGTATATGGAATAGTGATATAGTTGGGTCAAAAGATACACACACACACACACACACACACACACATACACACAGAGGAAATATTTTAGATATAGTTCCAATTTGCTTTTTAAAATAACTAGAAATTTACGACTCTACCAACAGTGCACTTTTCCAATCTCATGAATATAAAGTGAAGCCTTTCTTCACATGGTTGTAGTCAGCTTAGGTTTCTTCCTTTGAAAACTGCCTGTTCATATCCTTTGACTATCTATTGGGGAATGACTGTTATTATTATAAATTTGAAACAGTTCCTTATATAGTTTGGATGTGGGACCATTATAAAATAAACTTTGTTGTAAAGATTTTTTTTCCTAATTACCTGATTATATTCTAATTTTAGCTTTGTTGGTCTTGTTTGTTCAAAAATTCTTTGATTTTGTATAATTAAAGGTGTGCACTTTATCATCTGTGATCTTTATCACTTATTTTATTAGGGACTCTTTACCTCTCTACAAATAGGAAAGGAAATTTTTTCCTTGTTCCTTTACTTTGCATATGATGTCACCAATTATGTCTAAGTCATGTTTCCATTTGGAGTAAGCTTTTTTTAGTTTTTCTATTAGTTTTTGTCAAATATTTAATACTTAAACCCAATCCTGGGGACTTCAGGTTTAACAAACACTGTTCTACTATGTATGTTGGCATCTCTATGTCATGTATCTGATAAACTCTATTTTTCAATTAGTATCAAATCATTTTGGTAATTATCACTTTGTAGTATAGTTTGGAAATTGACACTGATAGGTTCATCTCTTTCCCACTTTTTTCCATTATTTCTCTTCAGATTTTTGTTCTGCTACATGAATTTCATTGCTCTAGAAAGTACTACTTTAGTAATTTGATTGGTGTGGCATGGGGTAAGTGAATTAATTTGGTAGTATTGTCATTTTTATTATATTGGCATGATCTGCCTAAGAGCAATTAATATTTCTCCAATTATTTAGGTCTGTCTTAATTTCTCTGTCTGAGAAATGGTTATTTCTTTCTGATATTAATGGTTAATTATTAAAATTGTAGAAATTCAAGCCTTTTTTTCCTTCGTCCAATTTCCTTATCTAATCTCTTAAAGACAGGACTGATAGAAGATAGAATTAACGTTCTCCTCCTTCTGGGTATTGCTACTCCACTCACCTAGATTAAATTTCTAATATAAGGTGAAACTCCTCCAGTCATCCTGATGAATATCTGGTCACTGGATCCAGATGTCTCTGGAGGAAAACTGAAGCTAGTGACCTTGCACAGCCCTCCCTCACTCAAAACAAAGTCAAGTGCAAGTCATGTCATCATTTCCCTGAGAGCATGGTCTTCTGTGGCAAGGAAGGATGAACACAGCAACCACAACAAGAAGGTCTTTGAATAGATTGCCCAATGCAGGGAGTAACTTAGAAGTAAATGTCATAATCCAAGTTCATTAGAATAGGTTCAGCTCTCATTGTAATACTCATTCTCATTAATTGTTAGCCAACTGGAGTTGAATGCTCCCCTCAGGAATACCCTTCTTCCAAGGGATGATGATGGATATCCTTGCTTTATTGCTGATCTTATTAGAAAGACCTCTAACTTTTCCCATTATGTATAATGTTTGCTCTTGGTTTTAGGGAAATAACATGTACTGTGTTGAGGAAAAGTCCATTTATTCCTATGCATTCTAGGGTTTGGGTTTTTGTAACAGATTTGGTATTGTACTTTGTCAAAAGATTTCAGTATCTAATTAATAGAATCATGTGTTTTTAATTATTGTTATTAATATGGCTTATAATTGTGTAATCTTTCTTATATTGAACCAAACTTGCATTCCTGGTATAAATCCAACATTTTCAGACTACGTAATCTTTCTAATATGTTGTTGTAATTAAAAATTTTGTGTCAGTATTCCTTAAGAGTCTATAATTTTCTTTCTCTGCTTCATCTCATCTCTCTTTGGTTTAAGTATCAAAGACCATATTTGTATCATTGGAGAGACGATGGAAAGATTTTTCCTTTTTTTTTTTCAAATTAATTGAAATTGATTGTTCATTGAATGCTTGCTAGAATTCACTTGTAAATCTGTTTGACCTTGAAATGTTCTTCTTTGGAAGTTCAATTGTTGCCTGTTCAAAATTTTTTTTTATTTTGTTGATATTGGGTTATTTAAATAATCCTTTTTTATCTGGGTATTTTATTTTTTGTAAGTAGTAATCAGTGTTCTTCTAAGCTACTAGTTTTATTAATATATGACTGAGGAAATTATTTCTTATAATTTCCTTTTTTACTTTTTAATTGTTATTAATTACCTTTTAAAAAAATGTTTAAATTGGCATGTGGGTTTTCTTCCCTTTTAAAAATTCAGATGAGCTATTTCTTTTATTAGCTTCCTTTAAAAAAAAACCAAACAAAAACCTGTGCCAGTTTTTATTTATCATTTGAATAGAATTTTTTTTGCTTTCAAATTTTGTTAATCTCTGATTTTTCAAAATTTCTGCTTTGTTGTTTAATTAGAGGTTTTTAAATTTGTTGTTGCTCTAGTTTTGTTTTGTTTTTAGCTATGTGCCCAATTCATAGAATTATTCTTTCCTTCTTCTGTTAATGGAAGCATTTAGAAATAGCTGGTAGAAGGCACAGTAGAGAGAACTGTGGGCCTAGACTCAGGAAGACCTGAGTTCAAATCCATCTTCAGACATTTACTAACTGTGTAACTCTTCTGTAAAGTGGAAATAGTTATTGTGAGAATCAAATGACATAATAATTTTAAAACACTTAGCACAGTTCCTGCTACATAATATGCACTATATAAATGTTTTTGTTATTATTATTACTATATAAAATTTCCTTTAAGGATTATTTTAGCTACATCTCATAAATTTTAGGATAATGTTTCATTATAATTTTCTTTGAAGTTTTTTTTATCATTTCTATCATTTTTCATTGGATGCACCAGTTCCTTAAAATTAAGTTATTCTCCAGTGAATTATCAATTGTTTTTCCAAAAGACCAACAAAACAGAAATTCTAAAAATCACAGAAGAGATTAATAATATTTTTAAAAAATGAATTGGTGGATAAAACTAGGAACTGTTTAAAAAACAACTGATGGGATAGGTAAATCATTAGCTAAAAAGGAGAGAGAAAAACCAACTTGCTCACATCAAAAAATGAAAAAGAACTCATGTTACAAAAAGGAATAAAGGAAAGCATTAGAAATTATTTAGCCTAATTATAAGTTAGTAATTCTCTTCTATAGATCTCTTATGAAGAAAGGTTGGACTCAGAAAGAGGAAGTGGTTTATTCAACATCACAGTAGTGCTTCATCCAAGGTCACCCCATATTCAAGTCCAGATTTCTGGGCTGTTAGTATAGTGCTTTCTATTCTGCCTTAATAGTCAGCAGGAGGCAAACTCATCCAGTTTGGGCTACTCTGATCAATTATGAGTCTAATGTCTGTACCCCTTGAGAGAACTGTTCAGGCCTATTCTTAGGCTGCTGTGACTCAGGCACTATTTCCTCTGTTCTCCAGTTATAAGACCCATTATATAAAGCCTGTCTTTCTGTCCCAGTATGCACCTATGGCCCAACCCTTAGCACTCAAAGCTTCTCTGTCCCCCTCTTCAATGAACCCATATGAGAATTTTACTCATCTTCAATTTAATTCCATTCCAGGATTTTTGTGCTTTTCAAGGAGATGATTTGAGAATCTGATTGTGCTTCTGAGTTAGTGATAGGCAAAAAAAAGGAACTTTCAAAAGTAATTATATTCATAAACTGCTATGGAAAAAAATTCTGTATTCTGCATTTTAGGCATGAGCCTGACAGAAACAAAATTTTTAATTAACTTACATTATTCTAAATTTAAGTATTTTTGCTTAGTGAAAAAGTGAGAACCACAGATGAACAGAGTTACTCCTTGGCTCTGAAAATCTTTCTCTGATGAGCTATTTTTTAAAAATAATTTTTATTGATATCATTTGTTTTTGTATCACTAAAATTTCCCAGTTCCTCTGCCCCTTCCCCATCCAGAGCACTAGCTCATATAACAAATAATATTTTTATTTTTACTTTTTTAAATTGTTATTCTTTTTTTACACATATATTCCTAGTAAATTCATGTTGCATAGAAGAATTAAAATGAGTGGAGGAAACCATGAAACAAAATAAAACATAATGCAAAAGAGAATGATCTGCTTCTGTCTGTGATTCAGTTCCATATTTCTTTCTCTGGATGTGGAAGGCATTTTACCTTGAATCCATTGGAAATTTTTTAAGTCCCTGCAACGAAGGACTAAGTCTATCAAAAAATGCCTTGCACACTGTGGGTATTGTTGTGTATAAAGTTCTCCTGGTTCTGCTCTTTTCATTCAACATCAGTTCATATAAATTTTTCCAGGCCTCTCAGAAGTCTTCCTGTTCATCATTTTTTATAGCACAATAGTATTCCATTATATTCATATACCATAACTTGTTCAGTCATTCCCCAACTGATGGGCATCCCCTTGATTTCCAGTTTTTGACCACCACAAAGAGAGCTGCTATAAATATTTTTGCACATGTGAAACCCTTTCCCATTTTTATGATCTCTTTGGGATATAGTACTAGAAGTGAAATTGCTGGGTCAAAGGGCATGCACATTTTTGTAGCCCTTTGGGCATAGTTCCAAATTGCTCTTCAGAATGGTTGGATCAGCTCACAGCTCCACCAATGATCAATTAGTGTTCCAATTCCCCCACATCTTCTCCAACATTTATCTTCTTCCTGTTTTGTCATATTAGCCAATCTGATAGGTGTGATGTGGTACCTCAGACTTGTTTTGATTTGCATCTCTCTAATCAATAGTGATTTAGAATATTTTTTCATATGATTATAGATAGTTTTAATTTCTTCCTCTGAAAACTCCCTGTTCATATCCTTTAACCATTTATCAATTGGAAAACATATAATATTTTTAAAGAAAAAGAAAGAAAAAAGGAGGAAAAAATCAGGAAAACCAATAAATACCTCAAAAAATCTGAAAATATATGCAGTGCTCCATAACCATGACCCTCCTACCTCTGCAAAGGAGTGGGATGGGATTTTCTCATGTATGCTGGTTCTTTCCATTTCCATTGTTGAGGTTATTGTATATTGTTTTATTGGCTCTGTTTCCTTTCATATAAATCTCTATTTGCTTCTCTGTATTTATCATATTTATAATTTCTTACAGCACAGTTATATTCTGTTACATTCATTTGCAATGATTGATTTAGCCATTCCTCATTTGATAGATATGCACTTTGTTCCCAGTTCTTTACTACCTCAAAAAGTACTGCCATAAATATGGTATATTTGGGGACTTCTTATCAATGACCTCCTTGGGGTATATGACTGGTAGTGGAATCTATGAATTGAAGGGTATGGACATTTAGTAACTTTATTTGTATAATTCCAAATTGCTTTTCAAAATGGATATATTGATTCACGGCTCCTTCAACAACATGCTACTGTACTTACCTTCCCATTACCTGTCCAATATTCAACATGCAGTCAGCATGCACTTCTTAAGTGTTTGCTATGTACCACAAAACATGTTAAGCACTGGGGATACCCTGCTCTCAGGAAACTTACAGTTTAATGGGAGAGACAATTTGCAAAGCATCTACATACAAACAAGATATATCCAGGATAAGTTGGAAATAATTAACAGAGAGAAGACACTAATATTAGGGAAACTGGGAAAGGCTTGTTAAATGGGGATTATAGCTGGGCCTTGAAGGGAGCTAGGGAGTCCAGGAGATAGAGATGGAAAGGAAGATCCCAGAATTGGAAAATGAAATGTCTTGTATAAGGAAAATAAGGGGGCTAATGTCATTTGATCATAGAGTGCATGAGGGTAGGGAGAGTAAGGTGCAGATTAAAACATATATCTTTTTTGGACATAAGCAATGTGGAAATTTGTTTTGCTTGATGATGCACATTTGTTACAGGGGTTTTGTTTTTCTTTCTTTTTCAGTATGTGTGGGGAAGGAGAGGAGGTAAATTTTTGTCCATTGAGAAAGATAAAATTGTGGAGCCAAGATGACAAAGTAAAGACAAGAACTCTCCGAAATTCCCCTCCAACCAATTTTAAAATAATTCTTCAAATCAAATTCTGGAGCAACAGAGCCAACAAAAAGCCAGTGTGAAAAATTTTTTTCAGTCTAAGATTGGAGGTCAACAGGAAAGATCTGTCTTACCAGGGTGGTATTCAGGCCTGAAAATCAGTGCAGTACATGATGCACCCTAGCAAGCCAGCAGCAGCCTTGGAGGCAATTGTATCAGTGGCAGCAGCAGCTTTGGGAGTTCTCAGCCAATAGATGGTAGGGGAGTTCGATAAATGGTCAGAAGGAAATTACATAGGACCCTGTTGCATTACTCATATACGGTTCCAGGTCACAGTCCCAGGGCAAAAAAAAAGTGCTTGTGGTTGCTCATAAGGGAGTAGGGACCCTGGTCTCCAGTCCAAGGCAGAAAGGAGCACTACTGCTTGAGGTTACAGGGAAACAGAAGCCCTGGTCACAGTTTCAGGATGGAGAAAAGTGCTTGTGGTCACTCATAGACTAGAGCACAGTCTAGGAGAACAGTAACCACACCTCTCCTTGGATAATCCACCTTAAAAGAACCAATAACTTACAAATCCCCAGAACCCTCTCTGAAAATAATAGCATGAAAAACCTGAACTTTGGCAGAATGCACCTTTCACCCCAGGAGCAGAGCTCAACTTTAACGTAAAGTTAAAAGTGAAGAAATAGACTGGGGAAAATGAGCAAAGAACAACAACGACAAAGAACCTGACCATAGGGAGTTTCTATGGTGACAGGGAAGATCAAAACACAAACTCAGAAGAAAATAACGAAGTCCAAACAGCCATATGCAAAAACTCAAAGAAAAATGTACATTAGATACAAGCCCTGAAAAATTATTGGAAGAGCTCAAAAAGGTGTTTATAAATCAAAGAAGAGAGGTAGAGGTGAAATTGGGAAAAGAAATGAGGGTAATGTAAGAAAATTATGAAAAGAGACTTAACAGCTTGGTAAAAGAGGCACAAAAAGTACTGAAGAAAATAACACCTTAAAAAACAGAATTAGCCAAATGGAAAAAAGAGGCACAAAAATCCACTGAAGAAAAGAACTTAAAAAGCAGAATTGGTCAAATGAAAAAAGAGGTACAAAAGCTTACTGAAGACAATAATGCCTTAAAAATTAAAATTGGACCAGTGGAAACTAATGGCTCTATGAGACATAAAGAAACAAAAGGATAAAAAAAAGAAGAAAATGTGAAATATCTCATTGGAAAAGCAACTGACCTGGAAAATAGATCAAGAAGAAATAATTTAAGAATTATTAGATTATCTGGAAACCATGATCAAAAAAAGAGTCTAGATAACAAATTTCAAGAAATTATCAAAGAACACTACCCTGATATTCTAGAATCAGGGGGTAAAAGAGAAATTGAAAGAATCCACCAATGATTTCCTGAAAGAGATTCCAAAATGAAAACTTCCAGGAATGTTATAACCAAATTCCAAGCTTCCAAGGGAAGGAGAAAATATTGCAAGAAGCCAGAAAGAAATATTTCAAATATTGTGTAGCCACAGTTAGAATAGCACAAAATTTAGGAGCTTCTACATTAAAGGATCAGAGGGCTTAGAATATGATGTTCCAGAAGGCAAAGGAGCTAGGGTTGCAACCAAGAATAACCTATCCATCAAACCTGAGTGTAATATTTCAGGGAGGAAAATGCATATTTAATGATAGAGGACTTTCAATCATTTCTGATGAAAAAACCAGAACTGAATAGAAAATTTGACTTTCAAATACAAGTCTCAAGAGAAGCACTAAAAGGTAAATATTAAACAGAAATTCACAAGGAATTCTAAAAGTTTAAACTGTTTACATTCCTATATTGGAAGATGATACTAAGAATTTTATCATTATTAGGGCAATTTGAAGGAGTATACATAGACAGAGGGCATGAATGTGAGTAGACTATCATGAGATGATTTCAAAAAATAAAATAAAACAAAGAGGTGAGAAAGGGGGCTCCACTGGAAGAAGAGAGAAGGAAAAAGCAGAAGGAAGAAAATTGTGTCATGTAAAAGAAGTACAAAAGAAAGAGCTTTTATGGTGGTGGGGAAGATGGGGAGTGGTAAAATTATCAGAATTGTCTCCAAGAGGTAATAACATTACTTTCTCAGTTGGATATAGAAATTATTCTTACCCTATTGGGAAATAGATGGGAAGAGAATAAGAGAAGGAAGGGGTCTGATAAGAAAGGGTAGATTTAAGGGAAGCAATGGTTAGAAGCAAAACAGACTTTTGAGGAGGCACAGGTTTAAAAGAGAAACACTGAGGACAGCATCTGCCCAGGAGCATAGAACATTGCAGCATGTAGAGACTGAGAGAGAGCTGAGACTGGGCATCAGGGCAGGAAGTACAAGGGCAGAAAGATATCCCAGGGGATTCCTGGGCTGGCACAGAGTTCAGGAACAAGTGCTGCCTGGCATTTCTGTCTCTCACTCCTGAGTTCCAAGTCATAAATGTAGGGTAGAAAGGAGTGGTCCCAGAGGAGTCAAGGTGGGGGCACTACAGCCTGGTTCTCTATTATACCTCCTCCATAAAGATTTATAAACTATATCAAACTAAATTCCAATCATGAAAGCCAAGAAAATGTCATGGCGAGTTATTTCTTTAGCTCAGAACAACTTAGGGAAAAAGATAGATTTAAGGACACTGGAGAAGGGGTATGGCCAGGAGTGCAGATAGTGTGGAACATTCCAGCACCTAGGACTGAAAGGGCCAACAGGGCAGAAAGAGATGCCAAGAGATCCCCGAACTAGTACTGAGTATAGGAAAGGATGCCATTTAACAACTCTGTTACTTACTACCCAGTTCTGGGTCACAGATACAGGATGGAGAAAAGTAGTCTGGGATCAGGGCCCTAGCAGCACACTGAGCAAGGAACAAGTTCCTGAAGCAAACAATAGCTTTGTTGCTCTGATCCCAGAAGCAGAGTAGAGACTCAATTTTAGTAGCCAATCTGGTGTGGTGGAATAGTTACAGTGGAATAGCCAAGGCAGAAGTGCCAAAGGGGGAACATGCAGTTCAGTTGCTCTGTACCTGTAAAGCCTCCAAACAAATTAATAGTGGCTGAGTCCAGGAGCAACCTATTGAAACTCCCAATCAATGACAATCTAACAGATCCAGACCTGGGTTAGGAAGTTCCTAACTTCCAGAGCCCAGACCAGGAAGGACAGAGAGCAGACTTTGCCCAGAATCATATTGCTTTGGGGGTACTGAAGACCTTGCCTGAGCTGTGAAAGCAGCAGAAGGATGCCAAAGGACAGAAGTTCAAACCAGATGTTTCCCTCAGGAGCACTAAGAGCCCAGAACTAATATCAAGTCCAAAGCCAAGAAGCAGGTAAGAAGAATGAAGAAACAAACAAGCCAAGACATCCATCATAAAGAGCTATTGAGTGACAGGGACACAATCTCAGAAGAAGAGAATGACTCAAAAACATCCACAAGCAAGACCTCAAAGAAAAATGCAGCTGGAACAGAAATCCAGCCAGAATTCCTGGAAAAGTTAAAGACATTTTTTAAAGAAAAAGCTAAACAATGATTTAAAAAAACAAATGAGAGCAGTGGAACAAAGATATAAGAGCTGTAAGAGTCTGGAATGACAAGTACAACGCTTTACCAAGAAAATAACTCTGAAAATTAGAATTGACCAAATAGAAACTAAAAGCTCCATAAGATATCAAGAAATATTAATACAAAATCAAAAGACTGAAAAAAAATGAAGAAAATGTGAATCATCTCTCACCAAAAACAACTGACTTGGAAGACAGATTAAGAAAAGCTAGCTAAAAAGATGGTTTGTGAGAATAGGTTTTGGATTTCTTAAAATATAAGAATGATAGGTTCTTGACCAGGAATGGAGTACATATAAGAAATATCAGGGGAAAAAAATATTTGCCTGGGATTTCGTGAATCTAAACTAGAGTCTTAGAATCTAAGATTTAGATGAGAAGTAGAAGGAGGAAAGGAAAAAACTGTCCAAACAGATCTGTAAACCTGGTACCATAAAGGAAGGTGCATACAATCTAGGAAGAGTAATACTAGAAGTGAGGATGGAGAAAATCTCAGGAGAGAGCCATCAATAAATGCAGTAACATAAGATATCTATATACAAATGCATAAAGTATGGGTAATATTTAAAAAATCATTCTCCTAGTGAAGCAAAATAACTCAAGAACAAATAAGACTTTCAGGAGAGGGAGCAGAGGCCTGATTTTAGACTGTACTATCTCTCCTCAAGGACCAAGGTTCACAAAGAGGCTTTTATTCATTACAAAGTGCACAGAAACTACCCATTAACTATTTGTAGAAGAAAAAAACAGATGCAGAACACAATCAGTCCCTTGAATTATTTACAGCCTTACTAATCAGCAAGGTTTTACAAAAAACAAAGAAGTGTTTTAAGCTTAACATTACTTTTCAAATTCCTGAGGTCACTTTTTGCCTCCTCAAGGTAAAGCTCACTGCTCAATTAAGAATTTGAGTTTTTAGCAATTTTATCATTTCCTCTCTTTTAGGACTTTTATCCTAAAATTATCCTAAATTAATCCTTAATGTAAGTAACCAGACTGAATTTTCTCTCTCATCATGGGTTTTCAACATTTGTTGCATCCTAATTTTAGCTTTAGGCTGTAAGAGAGGGACAAAATGCAAGACTATAAAAGACAGAATCTAATAAATGTCTGTAGAACCACTAAATCAATGAGTGAGGAGGTGGCAATTCTAAGAATTTATCTACCCTAATTGTTTAGGTTGAGAAATTGAGAGAAGTGATGGCCAAAAATTCAGAACAGTAGAAATATAAGTAATAGGATCTTTTATCCCTGTATTCTTTATTAAAAGGGGTTGAAGGATATCTGATAATTGTACCAATAAGATATATTCTTTGGTTGCTATCTTTCGTTTTTGGAGAGGGCCAAAATAACATCACAATATTGACCAATATGAGTTCAAAAGGCTTAACCACAGGTCAGGCACAAATAGTCCACGTAAACGTTTGTAGTGAAGCTGTCTCTACATTTTCACATCTCACCTTTCTTTTGAACTGCTGCAATTCTTCTTTGCTCATAGAGCACAGCACCTTCTTTGGGCACACCATGTTGGATGGTCCTTTGCTTAGTGTCTGCCATGTCACACAATTGATTCCAAAGTTCTTCAGAGATGTCCTTAAAAGTGTCTTTGCATCACTTCTTTTGACCTCCATGTTAATGCTTGTGAGTTTTCCATAAAATAGTCTTTTAGGTAAATGTACATTTTGCTTTCAAACAACATGACTAATCCATCAGAGTTGTAATCTCTGTGGTAGAGTTTGAATGCTTGGCAGTGTCAACCATTACAGAGTGTGTTCTGAGAAAGATAAACAAAATTAGTCTGCATGTGCATGTTTATTTCTTTCAAAGTTGTTAGATCATGCATATAGAGATATGCATGGGAGTTCATTATGAAAATGAGCCCAAGGACAGATAGACAAAAGAGACCTTATATCTTCCGAGCAATTCCCTCTCATCCCTCCTTCCTCTCCTTGCTCAGGATGCTGTGTCAGCCAAAATTATAATCTCTGTATGTGTTAATGATAACATGAGAAATGAATTTCTTAGTAGGATAGATGGTAAATACAATATGATAGGAGAAGTATAAAAGTGTCAGTTGAAATGGTAGTTCGAGTATATCTGCATTTCTTCTATTGTTAATATGATATAATATAACTAATGTAACATAACATGTGTCCATAAAATACCAAGATAAAAGAAATGCCATTATTTCAAGATAGTCCTGTTCAAGGCAGTCAAATGCTGTCCTTGGCAGTCATAAACAGAAGAAAGTTTCTGGTCAGCTGTGGCAAACAAAGGAAAGTTTCATTTCCACATGGTCAAAACTTCCAAAAGGGAAAGTTGACCTGTGACCTAGCAGAATCAGATGAAGAAGATCAGAAACTAATGTACAAGTCTGATGAGTTTGAGGGAAAGCCTATCAGAAAGGAAAAAATCCAACCACATTTGTTAATGATGTAAGTGAGCATGTCAAAACGTTGTGACCTGAAAAAGAACAGACCAATCTGTCCTCAATGGGAGGATCTATCCTGCATGAATTTTATAAAAATGCCTTCACTTCTGTATGTCTCTCTCACTCCCCCTTTCTGAAGAAATGTGGAGTTCGCCTTGGCAAGGCATTCAATTCCTCTCAACTCCATTTTAATAAATTTTACTTGATACTTTTTTGTGTGTCAAACTTGTCTCTAACAAACATGGTGCCCAATATGAGGCTCCTCGAACAGGGGCACCCCCAACTCACTGCCTTGGAGTAAGTCAGATTAAATTTATGGGATGAATGCTCTTATAAAAAAGTTTTGGTTTTTTTTTATAGTCCCTGTATAGATCTACTCCAGTCCAAGCATGCGTCATTGGACCAAGGGCAGGGGTTCCGAGGAATTAGGGAGCAAAATTTGCCAGCGGACCAAGTAACTTAGTATACTAAGCAAAGATCAAGTCACCCCTGCAACTTTCACTCTGGATTGGTCTTTTACTGAGGAAGTGGAAGTTTGGGCGCATGGCAAATTTTGTTGGTCCCTTTTTCCTATTCAGTGGTTTCCTTGCTTAGTCTTAAGCTAATGACAGAATTTGGACAGACTCCTGGGAATTCAATGGCAAGAAGGTGAGCCCTTCCAGGTCAAAAGAACCATGGCCGTTGCTGCAGCCCAGGGATATTAGTCCCAACAGCAACCGATCCTCAATTTCCCTAAGCCATCTGGTGTTGGGACCTTGTTTGTCCCCGAAGCTGGAGTGAGCTTACTAGGGACAATTGGTTAGAAACCACAAATTTTTGAGCAGGTCTGAATTCAAGTTCAAATTGATGTGCACAATGTTTTGTTAAATGTCCTGTCTGTGTGTTTGTGAAGTATTTCATGTTTGTGGAGTAAGGCTGTAAATGCCTTACCAGCAAAGTTTCCTCATTATCTTCCCCTTCTCCTAACCCCACCTGGAGCAGTTTCAGAAGAGTTAAATAGGCAGGAAAAAGAGGGAGAAGGGAAAGAAAGAAAAAAAATCTTTCTTTCTGCATCCTTAACCCTGACCACGTTTTTGAATGCGAAAAGAAAGATGCATGCTGTAGCGAAAAGTTGAGTCTTGATTTGATGAGATCTCAAAGCTGAAATCTGTACTTGAGGTTTGATTTGGGTCAATGTATCTGATACTGACAGTGTGTTTAAAATTGCAAGTTCACTTTGGAATTTCAGCGATTTCTTTTGGAAGCGTTGACTCTCTCCAACTTCTGAAGGATGAAGACAACGAGGGTGAGTATGCAACCTTCTGCTTGGGAAGATGGGAGCCCTAAATTAGGTTCCTCAGGTCTCTTCCTGGATTTTGTGCTAACCTGAGTAGAGCCGATGGGATTTCAACTCTTGTAGAGCCTGAAATTCCCAAGATAGAAGGATATGGATGGGACAACAGTATCCATGTGCCTAGACCATGTGCTTGGGGGAGGTTATCCCCTCCCTCTCCCAGTCTGAATTAATTGGGAGAGAGCTCCTTGTCTGGTGAGCCTCAGAGCGGGGAGGGGAGCCATAAGATGGCATTTCAGCTCTTTAAGGAAGTAGAGTAGAAGGGAAAAGGCTATTCAGAGCTGAAAATGGCCAGTCATGTATTCCTTCAAGGGAAATTTTCTTTTAAGTAGCAAGAGTATTTGACTAAAAAAAAAGAGGCTAAAATGTTTATCATTTTATGTTTATCATAGTAATTATAAATCCCGATTTGATATGATTCAAGTTAAAATCTGTCCTGAAGGAGTACAGAGCAGCATTTGGGAATACTCTTCCTATCAGGATTAAGCAGAAACAAGTGCAGACAGTTATGGTTAAAATGTGGAGGAAAGCTGGATAATCTGAGTAACGAGATTGAGAGATTTGGAAAGATAAATATTTTTTATATATGGGTGTTCCATCTAAGGATGTATTATGTATTATGTATGTTAAAAGGTTTATTTCTGCTATTAAGAAGGAAGTTTTAACTAAGATTGCTTTTCCTATAAATCAAGCATTTACAAAAGTATGTTTATGATGTGATAAATTGTAAACTGTTCTTAAGAGAGGAAAATATTTGATGTATGAAGAAATGCTTTGTAAAACCTTTTGTATGATTTTTGGAAGGCCTACCCAATTTGTATTTGTAAGTTAATTTGTGATATAAAGGTTTTATGGGGGTTGAAAAATAAGAGGCAAGGAACTACAGCTCCTCTCCAGTCAAGACTGGAAGGTATGGAAGCCTCTCCCTTTCTTTTTCCCTTCTCCCTCTCTAAGTACCTTGGAAGCATTTTTTTCCTCAGGCCTGACCTCTCAGGTCCTGGTAGGTTATTCTTAAATCTTTCTTTATGGAGGAAGGGACTTCCAGCTCTACATGTAAAATATCCTCTTTGATCCCCAAAAATTCACCTTTCGGTTTGTCTTTTACAAAATTGGGAAAAATTTAGTTTTTCTAAAGAACTTAAAAAGAAAATGCTGGTGTTGTTCTGCAATACTGTTTGGCCTCAGTATCAACTAGAGGGCCATGAAGTGGTGCCTGTTTTGGGGACTTTAAAAATGAATATTCTCTTATAGTTAGAATTAAACTGTGCACCTAGAAGGAAAATAGATAGAAGTTTCCTACATAATGGCCTTTGTCAAGCTCTCTCAGAACCCTGTTCTCAGGAAAGACTGTGAGATGCTTATAGCTAGAACTACCCCTCAAAGGAGTAATGGGGGTCAACTGCACATTTTTGATGATCCCTTCTTATGGTCCTCAGGGCTTTGAACCTGTCCTCTTCCCTGGTTCCAGTCACAGGTCTTGTTGAGATGTGTCCCTCTTCATCCCCTCTCCCTGACGTGACACCCGCTTAGGCCTCAGGCCCCACTCCCACAGCAGTCTTTGGAGTATCACCCCTCTGACCCCTTCCCCTCCACAGGTGCCAGCTGATCTTTCCCCTTGCCAGCCAGATGCCCTGGCCTTGCAACCTAATCCAGTTCAGGCAGCACTCCCTAGCCCTTCCCTCACAAGAAGCGGGACTTCCTATGTCTCTTCCCAAGCCCCTGTGCTCACAGGGCCTTCAGGGCTTTTTCCCCTGAGGGAAGTGCTTGCTTCTAGTGCGACAATTAGAGGGCATTTCCCATTCTCCATCTCAGACCTCATTCAGGTCAAAGTGAAACTGGGGAGATATTCAGAAAGCCCCACTAAGTTTACTGAGGGTTTTAGGGACATATCCCTACAATTTGAGCTTTCTTGGGGTGATTTGCATGTCCTCTTAAAGACAGGAGGAGAATCTGGGAACAAGCCCAAAAGTTTGGGGCTCATTTGACTGTGTGAGAACATCATCCATTATCCAGAACCTGAGCAAGCACGCCATCATGAAACTGACACAGTACTGATGAACTTCTCTGGGCAACAACGTTTTGATGCAATTTTCCATAAGCCCTTCTGACTGACAGTATCAAAGGCCTTGGTCAGATCAATGAATGTTATATTCTGCTCCTGGCATTTCTCCTGGAGATGTCAGGCAGCAAACACCATATTGGCTGTTCCTGAGCCTTTTCTGAAGTCACACTGGCTTTGGAGTAAATAACCATCCTCCAGGTGGAGGATGAGCCTATTAAGGAGGACTCTGGCAAGAATTTTGCCAGTGATGACTAAGAAAGAAGATCCCCTCCCCCCATGATTGTCACATGACAACCTATTTCCTTTATCTTTATAAAGATGGATAATGGAGGCATCTTTGAACTCCTGAGCCTCTTTTTGCCATATAAACTGAAAAATTTCAGTCAGCTTTTGTGTGAGCAGTGGATCCCCTGCCTTGTAAATCTCATCTGGAGTAGAATCAGTACCAGGCACTTTGCTACACTTCTTCATTTGGAAGTTTGGCTGTAGAGGACTTCAACCTGAGGAATACAGTAAATAGTTTCAGCATTGACCAATGATAGTCTGTTGACACCACTATGGAAGTGTTCAGTCCACATCTCCAGGATTATGTCCCTATCTCTGATCAATGTGCCTCCATCAGCACTGAGTAGATGACATGCAGCACAGGTCCATAAATAGCCTGTAGAACATCATAAAAGCCCTTTGGATTATTACTATCAGTGTAAAACTGAATTTCATCTGCCTTCTTACTGTGCCAAGAATCCTGTATCTCTCTAAGCTTTGCTTGCACTTTTGATAGTCAAGTGCTGTCTTCTTAGAGACTGATGAACTATTCTGCTGATAAACTGTGTGGAGTTGTTTTTCTTTTCTTACTTTTCTTTTTTGAGGGTCATAAATCCACATTTATTATTTAAGTTCAAGAACAGGTTATGAAGGGAGCAGGGAGAACATTCAGAACAGAGTCCAAGATGGAGCCCTAGGGGAGGGGGAAGAGGGAGGAGACAGGGAGGCCAGAGTTTGTCATCTGTATCAGTTCTAGGTGAGGTAGATGTTGATTTCTGAGCTTTGGTCCAGGCCACACAATGAAGCACATGATAAAATGAAGTTCCAGGAGGTGTAGTTTTAGGAAAACATCAACGGGTGGCGAAAGTTATACATCCAATCATACATTCCCAATGGGGGAGAGGGGCTGGAATTCTCCTTGGATCAGCAACACGACTTTCTTTTATGGAACTGAAACATAGAAATTTGATAAGTTCCATCTCATACATTTCAGTTCTTATGAAACATTCTTATAGTTGAAGTCTTTGTGCTAAAGAATTCTTTAATCTCCCCTCTTCTTATAGTTTGCTTCTCATTTCTTTGAATATGCATCCAACTTGTAGGCTTCCTGCTCAGAAGTTGCTACTTGCTCCTCTGTTAAAGTGATCTGATCCAGATAAGGCTGAAGGGCTGCATATTTCTGGTTTAAGTCCGTGTATCATTAAGGAGATACTTGCAGCTGCTTTAACTATTTTCAGGATCAGATTGCACAGTATATTGAACAGGCTCACACCAGTTTAGAATCAGCATAACATTTATTATATACACAAGGACAATATAAAACAGAATTTGAGAAATATAGGAATATACATATAAGCCTAGAAGAATAATAGATATATTTATATATATCATCAAATCAGGGGACACCTGCATCTGGGTCATATGGCTGGGGAGTTCAGATTCAGCCTCCAGAATCTCGATTGGGAAAAGGTCCTGAGCAGAGCATCCTCCCCACAGGTGAAGTTCGAAGAGTAGGGGGATCTCTCCAGGATATATCCAGTTTTAGACAAAAAAAGGCATTGGGCCAATTAATCAGCTTGTCGCCAAAGCTTTACGTGATTTAGAGTAACTAACTGCACTGGATGTGTTGCAGCTCTGGACTGGGCCAGAGTTCACAGAAGCAAAACATCCATGATTGACATGGCAAAATGTGTGTGTTCAAAAGGACACAAGATGGATTGGATTCCATTTGTTCGTAGAAGGGCAGATCAGAAGAAGAATTGGTCAAGGGCAGGTTGAACCAGGGCAAGGTGACTTTTCAGTAGGTAGGAAGTCAACTGCTGTTCCAAAGAGAAAAAACAACATATGTATTCATGTAGGTCTATAAATGTACAGGGAAGATCTTTAATATTTCATTAACCCTCCAGTCTGTTAAGTTTCTACTTATCTTTACTTCAAGATCTTCCATTTCTAGATACTTCAAGCTAGTCAATTTGTTAATTTTAAAGAAGTTTATAGTCTGTACTGGTGGCTGTCAGCCCAGCTGTCAGGTATGTGACTATTCTGGAGAACATGTCCTGGAACATCCCTTTCATGTCTGCCTTGGAGGGTTCTGTGGCCTCCTCAGTTGTCTCCTGTACAGCATTATCTTGGCTGAGGAAGGGAAGTAAGATGAAGGGAGATAGGACAAAGGATGGAGGGAAGGGTGGGGATAGGAGAGAGGGAGAGAGGAAGGAAGGGAAGGGAGAGGAAGAGGGTAGAAGGGAAGGGAGAGGAGCAGAGGGGAGGGAAAGATATAGCATAGGAGGGGAGAGGAGGGGGAAAGGAGAGGGTGAAAAGGCAGAGTTCTCATTTTTCATTTAGCACTTTCTGAATTTCCCCCCTCATTTTCATCAAAACAATCTTGTGAGGGTTCTGGCCCAGATGAGTAAATGTGATTCTGTACACTAAATCTCTAAAAGGTGCCTATTCCTTTTCTGTTCTTCTGTTGCCTACCATATGTTTACTCACCTTTCCCTCCACATTAGCAATGAACTGTTCACCTGTAGAGAAGCTCTCTACTCTGTTGACATTGTTTTCTGGAAGTTGTCTTACAGCTACCAGTTGTCTTGGGGCCTCCAATTTTGTTGAAAGCGAATGTTTAGCTTAGAGAGGATGAGTCTATGGATCAGTCCAGTACTCTATGCCACATATTGCCTTAGTCACTTTCACATCCTGTCTCTCTCTTCTCCTTACAATGACGAAGTCTATTAAATGCCAATGGTTGCTGTGAAGCTGCATCCATAAAGTTTTATAGCATTTAGGTAAACGGAAGACAGTGTTAGTGATAAGAAGGTCATAAAATGCCCCAGTCTTTGGTAGAAGGTGACCGTTGCTGTCGGTTTCTGACTCTATTCAAGGACTCCTTGCCATGTGTGGATAGTCCATGCCTATGCTTGCATTAAAGTCACCCAGAATTATAAGCTTGTCCTCTTTTGACACATGGAATAAGGATCTTCCAGTCTTTATAAAATTTTTCTTTTACCTCATCATGGTGGCTTGGTATTGGTATTGTCATGAATCAGGAGTTGTTCACTCCTTTTGGGAGGCATCCAAGCTTGTTGATCAGATTAGTTTTGATAGCAAGACATTTGCCAGCTTCAGGAACTCCCCTTCACTGTGTCCACTCCAGAAAAACATGTATGCAGCCCCAACTTTGGTAAGCTGACCTTCATTTGCCAGCCTTATTTTACTCCGGGCTACTATTTGGATGTGATACCTGCTGAGTTCTCTTACAACAGTTATTTGTCTTTCACATCTACTGGATTTTGCATCTTCCATAAGAACGTGTACATTCCATGTACACTCACTGATGGTGAGTGAAATTATCTTTGCAAAAGTTTTTGTGCTTTTTTTCTTTTGTATTTTGACTGCAGGTGGGATTCTTGTCTGCTGTAGTAAGCAGACCACGGTTGGGTAAGCAGACAATTTTTAGAGCACCTTTTATAGCCCTTTTCTTACACCAGGAGGTGAGCAGTGTGGTCCTTTTAAAAGGCTGCTCAGATATCTAGGAGGCTATCGAATCTCACTGTTGCTTCAGTCCAATGAGAAAATGACCCTATGTCCTGGGCCACCTCTGTGCCAGGTTGTGACTGTAGATCCCAGGGTATCTGTACCTGCTGCTTTATCACTTGTCTGTTGCCACTGAACTTTGAGGTAGGTAAAAATGGTGAAGTGATATGGATGATGTCTTTGATTTGCACATAAACCAGATTTGATTGAGACAGAATTGCATGAAATAGCTTCTTTTCCAGAGTCATCATAGTCCAGTGGCAAGACAGAGTCAACATGGCTGGCGATGGCTTCAGATGCCATGGGTGGCCTTGGTGTCTTTGATGTCTAACCAACCTCTAAGTGCTCTGCAACGCCTGCTTCAGCTGCCTTCATTACCGCTGGAGTAGACTGTTCTCATCCACCCATTCCAGCAGGGGAAGTCTTCATATTCTTGAAGTAGACACCCCCCTAACTCACTGAAGAGTTTGAGAGCTCACAGTTACCCCCAACCTGGTTTAGCCTGTCTGCCAAGATGATTTACCAGGGTGTAGCTGCTACACATGCCACAGCCTCTTGGAACCATAGGTGAGAATTGGACGAATCAGGTGGACATCAAAAATGGAAAGTAGCTTGAAAAGGACTTGGCAGCAGATGTTCTAGTCTTCCCTGAATACACTCTATGCCCCAAGATATATCATAGAATGTGTTATCAGAGGAGAAAAAAGGGACATGGTTGAAACAACATCAAATTTATTCTTTCAGGCTTGGCCAATTACTGCAAAAGAACTCTACATATTCAAGACATATTATAATCAAGGTCAAGATCTAACAGGTGAGGAACTTTCCCTCTTAAAGGGGAAACATTACTATAGGGAATCTGAGTCAAGAGACTCCTGCCAGTACCTTTGTAAGGCTATCTTTTCTGTTTTTGTGCAATCCAAATCTATTTGACTGTCTCTAACTTCTCAAGATGCAAAGACATTATTATCTCTTTTGAGCAGCTCTTGGCATTGTCCCTTGAATGATAAATAACTTATTTAGCAATTATTTAAACACTTTTACCTGGATTCAAATACATCATCAAATTAATATCACAGTCCCCAAAGGTTTTGCCTCATATAGCAAGTTCCATTGGTTATAACTTAAAGTAGGATAGAATTCTTTTTTCCCCTAAAATTAACAGTAGTAGCAGTAAGTTCACACTAAACAATAGTTATTGAAAACATTCATTGTTTATACTTATTAAGCTTATTCATGCTATGTCTTTCTAAAAATATTAAAGTTTTTTCCTTTCTAGTTTAAAACACTCTGGTACAGAAGTCAATTATTGTAAATTAATAAAATAACCATTTTCTGACATTTTACACAGAAGAATGAATGTATAATGAATGGTTCACTCAAAACAAGAGAGAAGCATTAATTATAGTCAATTTAGATGGTTTACATAAGCCATTAAGGCAAAAGTCCTTTAAATTGGGGTCTATGGATCTAATGTTGAACACTAGTGTTCATGCTCTGTAATATCTGTTGTGGTCTTTTTCTTTTTAGCATCCAAATTCTTTTTTTTCCTCCTTTTTTATTATACTTTTTTTAATAAATAAATTTATTTGTAGTTTTCAACATTCACTTCTGTAAGTTTTAAATTTTCTCCACCTCCCTCTCTTCCCCTCTCCCCAAGATGGCATGCAATCCTATATAGGCTCTACACATACATTCCTATTAAACATATTTTCACATTAGTTATGTTGTAAAGAAAAATCAGAACCAATAGGAGGAACCATAAGAAAGAACAAAACAAAACAAAAAAAAAGAGAGCAAATAGTATGCTTCAATTTGTACTCAGACTCCATATTTCTTTCTCTGGATGTGGGTGGCATTTTCCATCATGAGTCTTTTGGAGTTCTTTCATATTGCTGAGAAGAGCTAAGTCTATGAAAAACAGTCTGCACACACTGTCACTGTTACTGTGTACAATGTTCTCCTGGTTCTGCTCACTTCACTCAGCATCAGTTCATATAAGTCTTACTAGGATTTTCTGAAGTCTGCTCTGCCTGCTCATCATTTCTTATAACTCAATAGTATTCCATTACATTCATATACCACAACTTGTTCAGTCATTCCCCAATTGATGGGCATCCCCTCAATTTCTAGTTCCTGGCCATCACAAAAAGAGTTGCTGTAAATATTTTTATACATGTGAGTTCTTTTCCCATTTTTATAATCTCTCCTGTATACAGCCTCAAAAGTGATATTTCTGGGTCAAAGGGTATGTGCATTTTTGTAGCCCTTTGGGTATAGATCCAAATTGTTTCCCAGAACAGTTTGATCAGTTCACAACTCTACCAACAATGCATTAGTATTTCAATTTTTCCACATCTTTTAGAGCATTTATAATATTCCAATCTTGTCACATTAGCCAATCTGATAGGTATGATATGGTATCTCAGATTTTGATTTGTGTCTCTAATAGTAGTGATTTAGAGCATTTTTTTATATGACTATTTTTCTCTGAAAGCTGCCTGTTCATATCCAGTTATCAATTTTGCATTTCATAATATTCTCTAACTTTTGTTTAGTCATAAATTCCTTTGTTCTCCACAAATCTGACAGGTAAACTATTCCTTGCTCTCCTAATTTGCTTATGGTATTAGCCTTTATGTCTAAACTGTGTACTCATTTGGACTTTATTTTGGTATATAGTGTAAGAAGTTGGTCTATGCCCAGTTTCTGCCATACTATTTTCCAGTTTTCCCAGCAGTTTTTATCAAACAGTGAGTTCTTATCCTAGAACCTGGGGTGTTTGGGTTTATCAAATAGTAGATCGCTACAGTCATGGACTACTGTGTCTTCTATACCTAACCTAATCTAACTGAGCTATCCCTCTATTTGTAGGACAGTACCAAGTGATCTTGATGATTGCTGTTTTATAATACAATTTGAGATCTAGTAGGGCTAGGTCACCTTCCCTAGCATTTCTTTTCATTAATTCTCTTGATATTCTGGAACTTGTGTTCTTCCAGATGAATTTTGATATTATTTTTTCTAGCTCTACAAAATATTTTTTGGTAGTTGGATTGGTATGGCACTGCATAAGTAAATTAATTTAGGTAGAATTTCATTTTTATTATATTAGCTTGGCATACCCACAAGCAACCTAAGTTTTTTCCAGTTATTTAGATCTGACTTTATCTGTGTGCAAAGTATTTTGTAATTGTATGCATATAATTCCTGGATTTGTTTTGACAGGTAGATTCCCAAATATTTTATATTGTCTACAGTAACTTTAAATGGGATTTCTCTTTCTACCTCTTCCTGTTGGACTTTGTTAGAAATATTAGTATTTGTAGAAATATTGATGATTTATGTGAGCTTATTTTGTATCTTGCAGTTTTGCTAAAGTTGTTTATTATTTCAAGTAGTTTTTTACTTGATTCTTGAGGTCTTTTTCTTAGCCAATATGATGACTATCCCTATCCTTCATGACTTGAAATGTTGTCCCAGTCTACGCCTGGGTGTAAAAACCTTAATATAACAGGAATTGACAAACTTGTTATACATAATGGGATGAATTGGTCAGCTATCTCATTCATGTGTCCAGTTTTTTAGCATTCTATAACAAGCAGAGGAGGAAGGAAGAAATTTTGTAATTTTTGTTTTTGCAATTTTGTCAATTTACAATTTACTTCATAGTTTACATAGATTGCATAACTATCAACAGTCAGATCATTTACAGTATGGATTACATCTATATTGTTTATAACAGGGAAGTGAAGTATGATATAATTCCCCATGTGGATGGGGCTAGGGAGCCTCCTTCTGGAAAAGCATAATGGAAGTCCCCAATTTGGAGCATGCACAGGTATTCAGTAGTTGTGTCTGGTCTGTTAATGATGTGGCTAACATGCAGATTGTTGATTGGCTAAATAGCTAGAATTTTGCTACGGCCGGCTCAGTGGAGAAACCCCCTACTCACAGGACCTCTCGATCTCAGATACGCAGTGATGAGGTGGGAGACAAAGATGTTACAAGCTCCGTTTATTATTAGCAAGTACAAGCCTTATATGCTGTGCAGCCGTAAATTCCATACTCATGTCAAGCTCGTGCTTTGATTACTTTCAATAATCCTCTTTCATGAACAAAAGCGTGTCCCAGTGATTGCCTCAGGATGTTTGTCAAAAACCGAGATGTTTACCTAAGTCTCGAAAGCCTTGGGGCTATTGTATAAAATCCCAGAAGGCCGAACCAACAACCTTTGCTCCATTAGCACAATAGAGTGGGCTTATCAGGCCATCATAAACTCAAGTACTCAACGGCTCCCTACAGAACTTGGGTGCTTTCAAAAGGTACTAGTTAGCTTTTTCTCCTGTTCTGGTTTTTCCTGCCTAGAGGATGTTCAGGGGAAAGAGACAATGTTGCATGGGGAGAATTCCCCTTCCGAAGCTGGCATGGACCCCTGTTCATTGCCTCTTGGTGCTTGTTCTTTCCTGGTTGAGTAGAAGGAAATTGTTGTAGATGATTATCATCTTGAACTTCAAAAACTGAGGCAAGTCAGCTTCCATGATTCCTGGGCATAGAGTTCATACTGAGATTTGCCATGAGCCAGATAATGAAGATCAAAGACCCAAGCATCCTGCCCAAGTCTAGCTCCATAGTAACAAAGATATTAACATATCTACCCATCCCCATGTGGAGATTAGAAGTGAACTTGGTAGGGCAATGCTATAAAGAAATTGTGGTATATTTGAGTCCACTTTCTGCAGCGACCAAGGTGGTGTAGGGGAGAGTTGGGGACAAATGCTCGTACTTCTGTCCTTGTAAAATCTGATTGATGATAACTATTTAAATACACTGTGATTCTAATCACTAGCAGTTGACAGGAGGAAAAACAATTCAGAAGGAAGTCTTGAGCTAATGTGCATTAGAGAAGAAACATTCTCAATACCTTCCCAATACAGGGGACCCCTTAAATCCTGAGGAGGAGATAACAGCCTTCCTAGCTCTAGGAGAAGAGTCCAGAGACAAGTATAAGAAAACTTTTCAAGTTTTTTGGTTTAACAAATTGTCAAATTCTTATAGAGATAATTATCTTCCCATTTGACAGAAGGGGAATTATGTGTCTCTGTGATCCAATTTCCTAATTACTCTGGTCTAAGTTTGAAATTAACAAAAACTTTCCTTGTCTTCACACATTTCAGTAGCTTTTTCCTTCACAGAGTCATCTGACAAAGTTTTATGATCTAGTCATGGCTGATAATTTACTTTTCTTGAAAGAATCAATGTCTAAAAGTCACATCTAAACAACTGGAGAAATATTAATTGCTCAAGTGTAGGCCAAACCAGTATAATAAAATGATAATTCTACCTAGATTAATTTACTTATTCAGTACCAAACCACCAAAAAATGATTTTTTGGAGCTAGAAACAGAATTCATCTTGAAGAACAAAAGGTCCAGAATGTCAAGTGAATCAATGAAAAAAATGTGAAGGAAGGGGACCTACCAGTACCGGATTTTTTTTTTTTCATTTAAGACAGTAATCAATTGCAATTTCCTTTAGAAAGGTCCTTTGATCAGAAAATTGTCAAGGAAGGTGGAGCCAAGATGGCAGAGTAAATTTGGAGATTCATCTGAGCTCTTCTCCAAATCCCTCCAAACACCTTTAAAAAATGACTCTAAACAAATTTTGGAACAGCAGAACCCACAAAAAGATGAAGTGAAACAATTTTCCAGCCCAAGACAACTTAGAAGGTTCTATGTGTGCAATTATGTAAAATAAGGAATACGTTTAAAAAATATTTCTAGGGAAACTAAAAAAGGTTTTAAATGTTTCCACAGGACACAATTTCCTTAAGGTCCTTTTCATAGGAAGCCATTAAGGATGAAAAGGGAATAGAAAATTATCTCATGTAAAAGGAAGAGATTTATATTTGTCAAAGGATATAAGATATTACCAATGTTAAGGATGAACATTTTGATATCTGAGTAGAAAAAGAACTTTATCTTAATGTAAACTGTAAATATATTTGGATAAAGGAATAACTTTTGGATGGAATTTTAGATAGTTTTTGAGAAAAAATGATCCATGGTGTGGATTTGATAACTTGGATCTTTGTCAACAAGATGACCTTACTTTTGCATGAAAAAGTTCACTGTCACAAAGAGGTAAAGAAAGAGAATTAATTTATTAAGAAATAGAGGGGATAAGGAACAAGCATTTATTAAGCACCTATTATGTGCCAAGCATTTTATAAATAGATCTTATTTGATACTAGCCCTCTATTTAAGGAAAAGGCTTATAGCCAGGTTCCTATTAGTTTGTACCCCCTCTTTATCATAGTGAGTTCATTATTGGAAGAATGAAATCTAGTTTATGTATATGTTATGATGTGTTTCAATACTTAACTATTTGCTTTAATATATTAGCACCTATGATAGTATTACTTCATTATTAAGTAATTGGTTTTGTTTAATGTATAAAAGTATCATTATTATGAGTTGTTGGTTGTATAGCTAGGGAAAACATTGGATGAGGGCTCAAGACCTAGAGTGGTAAGTAGGGGGAGTGGTTTTTTCTTAACAGAATGTCCCCCAGAATCCTGAGCATTTGAAGTGAGCATGGTCTAATTTTGGGAATCTAGACTTGCTGGTAGGAGAGCAAGTTGGAAGGGTGAGCCTAACTTAGAGGAAGTGGGATGTTTCACATATTGAAGTGAGAGAGCTGTAAGGGCTCACTTTGTGTCTAAACCCCACTTGTGGCACATGTAGGGTGTTGCATTGTTGGGACATTAGAATGAACCAGAGACCATTCCAGAACTGCCATTGTACACAGCAACAAAATTAAAGGAGGCACTAAAATAAACAATCACCCCAAGCAATTCCCCAAATAGTTGGATTATTAATTAACACTGCCATTGAATTTTCTCCTTATGGAGAATCTTTTGTTTCAGAAATAACATGGTTGTAGTTTTAGATTTGGAAGAGTTATTTCCCCAACAGGAAAGAGAATACATTAGAGCACTAGTTGCCAGACTTTTTGATCTCAGGGTCCCTTTACACTCTTAAAAATTATTGAAGAGCTTCCAAAGAGCATTTGTCTATGTGAATTATATGAATTACTTGCCATGTTAGAAATTAAAACATCTTATTATTACCATGAAAATGGGCTCACTTTGATCAGGCCCTTGTGTCCTGGAGAATAGTAAAGACTCAGAGAGTGTGAGTAGGCAGTTACCTGAGTTGCCAGGAATGAGAGATTCAAGGGGTTACACTAAACAGGGGTTCTTAAACTGGAGTCTATAAACCATGGGTCCATAGATAAATTTCAGGGACCCCATCAAATTACATGGAAAAAAATGACATCTAACTGAAATGTAGCATTTCCTTTGATTATGAATGCAATAAAAAAATTGTCCATGGGCTTCACAAGACTTCTAAGACACAACGTTCAAGACACAATGAAGGATAAGACTTTCACTAAGAGAAGCTGAGACTGGAGGGTTAGCTAGAAGAAATGTAGGCTATGGCACTGTGAAGAGGAAGGAAAATATTTGGCTCTTATTTCAGTTAAAAAAACCAAATTGGTATTTATTACTTAAGTTCAAGAAGAGTCTATTAAGGAGGGGTGGGCAACATTCAGAACAAAGAGTCAAAGATGGAGCCCAAGGGGAAGGAGAGGAAGGAGGAGGGAGGAAAGGAGCCTTTCAGTACTGTAGGGGACAGGGAGACTGGAGCCTCTCATCTGTAACTGCTCTAGATGAGATTGATCCTGATTTCTGAGCCTTGGTCCAGTGTACAAAATGAAACACATGATAAGAGGAAGACAGGGAGCATAGATGAAGTTCTAAGGGGAACGGTTTTAGGAAAACAGCCAAAGTTACTGCTTCTAATCACTTCCTTTTATGGAATTGAAGCAAAGAAGTTTGATAATTTCCATCCCATGCATTTCAGCTCTTATGAAATGTTCTTATAGCTGGCTACTGTATCAGGAAAAGAGATACAAGTTTTGCTAGGGCAGGCTGTGTTCTTGAGCTGGGAGAAACTGCTTGGAGTAGTGTTTTGAGGCTACGGAGAAATGTGATTTTTAGAGAGAGAGAATTGTGATTTTAGAATTGGGGTCCAAGCACATGTACCCAAGCACCCCCATCACTAGGGCCTGCTCCTGGCTTGCAGGGGCCCGGTCTGTGCTGGTGTGACCTGCGCTGGACTGTACTCCTCTCTCACCCTGATTCAGCAGACCTTTCCGTCAACCTTCTAAGTTGTCTTGAGCTGGAAAATTGTTTCACTGTCTTTTTGTGGGTTCTGCCATTCTAGAATTTGTTTAGAGTCATTTTTAAAAGTATTTGGAGGGGTTTCAGAAAGAGCTTGAGTGAATTTCTGCCTTTACTCTGCCATCTTAGCTCTACTGCCTTTGACAATTTTCTGATCAAAGGATCTTTCTAAAGGAAATTGCAGTTGGTTACCGTCTGTATAACTTTAACTATAATTGGTATACATACATACATATGTATATATGTGTATACACACATACACACACACATACAGAGGTAACTCCTTTTGATTATTAAAGTAACATAAATTTTCCCATCCCCAACCCCCTCACAATCAGACTAAAATAAAGACTGAAACTATAGTACTATCATAGTTGTTCCTGACAAAATGTGCCACACTGGCACCAAACTGTGAAGGTTGACACTTCAATGTCAAAGAGGTGAGGTAATGATGAAGATTCCCCAACAAAATGTGAAGGATGCTGGTCTCAGAGACTCACTTCAACACCAATACATCAACTTCATTAGGGACACATATATGGAACTGACCACAGCCAAAGGAAAGAGCCACAATTAGAGAAACATCTGGAATTATAGCATTAAAAATGTACTTGTATTGTAATGAGGAACTGGCTTACAGGCAGACAGCCTGGGGAGAGGTGCTGAGGAGCCTGCTCCTAGGAGAGTTGTGGTAACATGGAATTCAAGTGACTTGAAAAGAACTTGAATGCAAGTAGACATTCTGCAACCAGTTCCAGTCTGATAATCCTGGTTAGGAGGAAACCTTTTTGATTAGCTGCATTGCTGGAACTAGGGTTTCATGCCAAGTTGGCCTCAACTTAGATCTTTTTGGCCATTTGCTCTTTGCCTCAGCATTCTTAGATGAGCTTTGTGACTTCTTTCCTCATGGCAAATACTGTTCCCCTCTGGAGAGTGAACCAGAGCCTGCTGGCAACTTGTAGGGGGTAGTCCAGGATGTAGCAAGTATGCTCTGGGCTTACTCTCCTAGAACTAGGCAGGCCACATTTGCCCTTCTGCTTACCCCAGGGGTTTAGGGTGGGCAGGTCTCTATTACTATTGGTTTGACCACTCATGGCTGTGTTTTCCCCACTCTTAGGTACCAGTGACTAGCTCCCTAGTTCCATTTAACCACTTGATGTCAATCATCTTTTATTTAAAAAGATAATTTAGTTCAAAGATACAACAAGAATAAAGAATGAAAATTTCCTCCTAAATCCTTGGGGACACATACCCTCAAAGCTCCTGGCTGACATTGGTACCATAAGTTTATATCCAGATACAGTCTATTGAATGGTTCCTCATCACAGGCCTAGGTCCAGAAGGTCACTTCTGGCTCCTTGGGGCATTGAACCTGAGGTGGCTACAAATATCCAGACCCTGGAATTCTCTCCTGACTTTTTGAAACTTATGAGATTGGAGGCTCCATTCTCTTTCACCTAAAACAGGAAAAAACCAAAGCAAAACCAAAATGAAACAAATGAATGCAGAGGCCTCGAGAGGAAGAAGGCTGAACACTGAACACTGAATAAAAAATTAGTAAGTTCCCCAAGAGCACTCAGGTGAAGAACAAACAGCTGAAAAAGCTTAGGCTGAGGCTGACTCAGCCTTTTTTGAGATGTCCCTAGTTCTGGCCATACAGTTATTTTTAAAAGGCCTAACCAATGTGGTTAACAGACTAGAACCAGTTAGAACCATGCTTAAGTCTGCCCAAGGTATTTTCATTCCTTGTCATCATGGAATGATGGAATGCTAGAAACAGGATCCTCAATGTCTCTACATGGCAAGGCTTTGTCCCAGGTGCTCTGCACATGTTCCTGACCTCCATTATATTAGTATTCCACCTCTTGGATATGCATTGTTATCCCATTTCTGATGCTAAAATTATTGAGTAAAAAAAATAATCCTTCTAACACAGTGAATTAGCTCGGAAACAAGCAAGATTTTGCAGGAGACACTTGAGGCCAGAATTTAGACTGGACAGACTTTAATTTTAGAGCAAGATTTTCAGGTAGGTTTTTATATGTTCCAGATAGCAAAAAATCTATCAATTAGAACAATTAACAGTTTGCAGAGAAAAAAACAGATGCAGAAAGCAAAGGAATGGGATATAAAAAAAATTCAGTAGCAATCCGTTAATTTGAATTATTTATGTAGTTAAAATGAAGAAGTATTTTAACAATATTTCAAATTCCAGACACCATTTATTACTTCCTCAAGGTAAGTTGTGCTGCACAGGTAAGAATTAGAACTTTTTATATCTTTATCAGTAAAAAATAGGGTGAACCTGAGAGCCAATCTGAAGAATGCAAAGTGACCTTAATGATATAGTTGATTATGATCACTAAGGCCTCTTTTGTGTGGCAAGAGTTAAGGATTAGTGTTCAAAGAGGATAGGATTAGGGATTCCTGAAGATGCTCATTCTGATCAGTCTTATCTAAGGGTATATCAATAAATGCTCTTTTAGTGCTAAATATTACTATTTTTTTCATATCATTATTGCTTTCTTTTTGTTAATTATTATAAAATCATAATTGAAAACTGAGTAGTTTTATCTGTTCTCATTAAGGAATTTCCTCATCTTTTAATTCTCAGTTACTGTAAATGTGAGTTGAAATTACTTTAGACAGAGAATCTTTGGCTATCAGGGTTAACTCTGTTGGCTAATTTCTTTTCATATACTTGCTTATGAAACAATAAAAGTGTCTCTGATAGACCACAGCTAAATGCAGAGTAAAGACTGTTTTCTTTCACAAGGGAATTACTGTCAAAGATGAGTTGGGACTAGGGGTGTGCTGGAGGCAGTACATACTGGCCTATTGTTAAATTTTCAATGGGAGAATTTATACCTCAGAAATTGGCAAAGCCTACAAATCAGGGCTTGAATTATTGTTTTGTTGATTGCCTAGAGCCTGGACTTAATAAAGTGATGGAGAAAATATTAATAAAGGAGATTAAATTAAAATTATGTCCGGAACACATTCTGCCCCCATCCCCACTCCCTCAACTAGTTGTTAAACATTTGCCAGCACAATCCTGAGTGAGACTCATGCACGAAATGTAGTTCTGTAAAGTGATATTTTATTTAAAAGGAACATAATAGATAAAAAGGGCAGTAGCACACTATTATATGTTAACTATATATTATATCTTCTGGTGTGAGGAAATCTAGGAACCTAAGGCAGGAAGCATAAGTCAGGGAGAAACACAAATTAGATTGTTGATGGATACTATAGATCACCTGGACAGAAAAAAGAAAATTCATAAGAAATTTGGTTAGCAGGTCATAAACCTCGCATGGAAGTATATTGTAGTGACAAGGGACTGAATGTCAAGCTTTGTATTCAAGCTCTGCTGCAGAGCTTTCTGCCAAAAGAAAGACTAACACATTTGTGACTTACCTTAATGACATCATCATAAAGGATCTGATTTTGATCAATAAGAAAATGAACACAGTATCCCACATGGGACTGATCAGGACAGAGTAAAGCAGGATTCTTTCATTATGAATATTCTTGCAAAGGTGGTAATCACTTGAGTGATTAATTACCATCTCCACTTAAAAGGTATTTTAACCACATTCCAAATTCCAGAAACCATTTATTGCTTCCTCAAAGTAAATTTTGTTGCACAATTAAGAATTAGAGTTTTTTATATCTTTATCAGTAATAAATAGGGTGAACCTAAGAGTCAATCTGAAGAATGCAAAGTGACCTTAATGATATAGCTTAGCCAGGTGAGAATATATCTCCATTAAATAATCTAATACTTTAAACTAAGTGTGCAAAATTACTGAAAGTCATTGAATGAACAAGGACACTACATGGGAGGTGTGTTTGGCTGAGAAAACTTAGTTATGGTCCAAGAGGGGCGGACATCATATGAAGCTAGTTATGGAACAGAATGTGCAGTGGTCCCGAAGGTACTGTTCCAGCCTGAGGAAGAATTGCTTGGAGACTACCTTAGCCTTGGCCTCCTCTCCCACTTTGGTCAGAGGACATTATGAGCTTCAGATCGATTTGGGACTTTCCATCTTCCTATCAGCATCTAAGCATACTTGATAACTTTATAATCTCAGTGCAAGTCATTTTGGATAAATTGAAATGAACTTTGCTTTTGGTTCAGTAATAAAGAAAAAATATGGTGCTTTTTCCTTCTCTACTCTGGCATCCTTTGGTCTAGGGTTGATAGGACAAACAAAAATGCCAGGCATAGGTAAAGTGTTTATGGATGAAACTTTACTCTCCAGAGAGGATGGTATGTTCTGGTATTATGCTACTCAGTGATACATACTAGACATAGCAGGGAGTCCTTGGGAGAAAAGGAGTCAGAAACAGCAACAGTGACAGTCACTTACTACTGAAGGCTTGTGCATCTTATGATCTTCTCATCACTAACACTGTCCTCCATTTACCTAAATGCAAATAAAACTTCATGGATGCACCCTGGCAACAAACATGGCATTTAATAGACTATGTAATAGACTATGTGATTGCAAGGAGAAGAGACAGACAAGATATGAAAGTGACTAAGGCAATGATACCTGCACAAAGTGCTAGACTGATCACAGACAACCTCTGCAAGCAGAATATTTGCATTCAAGAAAAGCAACAGCCTCAAGGCAAAATGACTACCAGAAGACTTAATGTCAACAGTTCAGAGCTCTTCTCAGAGCAGGAACAGTTCATTGCTAATTTGGAGGGAAAATTGAGTCATCTCAAGTTTGGCAACAGTGGAGCAGAAAAGCATTGGGTAGCTCTCAGAGACTGGATGTACAGCACTTCATTTGCTCATCTGGGTCAGAACACTTGTAAACGTTAAGACTGGTTTGACAAAAATGATAAGGAAATTCAGAAACTGCTAAACGAAAAATGAGAACTCCACAGGGTTTATCGGCAGGATAGTTCATCCATCTCTAAGAAGGCAGCATTTAACTCCATCAAAAATAAAGGTCAAGCAAAGCTTAGAGAGATGCAGGATTCTTGGTTCAGTAAGAAAGCAAATGAAATTCAGTTTTATGCTGATAGTAACAATCCAAAGCACTTTTATGATGCCTTGATGGCTATTTATGAGTTAAACATCTATGGTGCATCTCAATTACTCAGTATTGATGGAATCACATTGATTAGTGATAAGGACATTATCAGAGAGAAGTGGACTGAACACTTCCATAGTGGTCTCAAGAGAACATCATCAATCAGTGCTTAAGCTATTTACCTCACATCTCAGGTTGAAGTCAATCCCTCTCTAGCGAAACTTCCAAATGAAGAACTTTTGAATGCCATTACAGTCCTCTCCTATGGCAGAGCACCTGTTGCTGATTCTATTCCAGCTGAGGTTTACAAGATGTAGGGGGTCCACTGCTCATATAAAAGCTAACTGACTTTTTCTGGGTTATATGGCAAGAGGAGTTTATGCCCTAGACGTTCAAGGACACCTCCATTGTCCATCTCTATAAATTAAAGGGAATAGGCTGTCATGTGACACTCATAGTGGGAGGAAGTCCTCTCTCTTAATCATTACAAGCAAGATTCTTGTTAGAGTCTCCTTAATAGACTGATCCTTCTCCTGGAAGATGGTCATCTACTTAAGAGCCAGTGTGGAAATGGCTGAGGAAAAGTCAATAAGGTGTTTGCTACCCGACAACTCCAGGAAAAATGGCAGAAGCAGAACAGAGGTCTATACACAATGTTCATTGATCTCGTACTGTCATTTGTGAAGGCTTATGGAAAACTGTGTCAAAATTTGATTGTCCAGAGGTATTCATCAGTATTGTCCGTCATCTTCTTGATGGCATGCTTACCTGGGTTCTGGATAATGGGCAATGCTCTCATGTTTTCCCAGACACCAATGGAGTAAAACAAGGCTGTGTGCTTTCTCCCATGCATTTTAGCACATGATGTTTTCAGTCATGCTGTCAAATGCCATTAATGAGGCTGAACACAGTATCAAAGTCAGTTATTGCACTGATGATAAATTATTCAACTTGCAAAGGCTTCACAAACCAAGACCAAAGGTGAGGGAGTGTTGGTGCATGATATTTTGTTTGCATATAACTGTACACTCAATGCAGCCTCTGAAGCTGAGATACTTCCAAAGTATATTTATATATATTTACAAAGTGTGGATCAATTTTCTGTTGCCTGTGCTAATTCTGGCCTAACAATTAACACCAAGAAAATACTACTAGCCAGCACCATACTATCCATATGTAGAACCACTGGTTACAGTAAATGGAGAAGTTTTTGAATATTGAATTTTGAATATTTGAATATTGAATATTACTTTGTCTGTATACTTTCCAGGGATGTATTCACTGATAATGAAGTTGACTCATGTATTGTCAGATCTAGCTCCATGTTTGGGAGGCTCTGAAGGAAAGTATGAGAGAGAAGAGGTATTAGACTGACTACCAAACTGAAGGTTTACAGAGCTACTGTGCTGACCTCACTGTTGCATGCCTGTGAAACTTGGACAGTATACCAGCGCCATTCCAGAAAACTGAATTGCTTCCACTTGAATTGGCTTAGGAAGAATCTGAAAATCACCTGGCTGGATAAGGTATGGGACATGAAGGTTCTTTCTTGAACAGTTTAGTTCATCATTCAGTTGCCAAGCATTCAATCTCTACTACATAGAGTGCAACTCTGATGGTCTGGCCATGTTGTTTGAATGCTAAAGGTACACTTGTCTCTAAAAGATTATTTTACAGAGAACTTACACAGAGAAAATATTCACATGATGGTCAGAAAAAGTGATACAAGGACTCTCTTATGGTCTCCCTTAAGATCTTAGGAACTGATTGCAAGACATGGGAGATACTGGTACAGGACCGTTTAGCATGGTGTACACTTATCCAAGAGGGTGCTGTGCTCTATGTGCGAAGTAAAATTGAAGTAGCTCAAAAGAAACTCAAGATACACAAATTTTAAAAATCCCCCTGAAATGTTCACATAGACTATTTATGCCTGATCTGCAGTAGAGCATTCTGAACTCGTATTGGTCTAATCAGTCACATTCGATACAATGTAACTTGACTCTAACATAGTGATGTCATTTTGGTCCTCTTGGAGAAGGCCCAACGGAAGAGGTGTGTGGCTGTTGTTTAGGCCTAAGCCCTTCTAAGCACAGAATATACCCTGAACTCCTGGAAATAGATTGATCTTCCACATGCCTCTTCTGGTAGGAGAATTTGCGTAGCTTTATGCCTTATATGTCTGCTGCTCTGACTATAGGTATAGATCTACACTTCAAATGTACTTCACCAGATGCAGCAAGGGTACAACTATGTGGAACTTATCACTTGAAGGAAAAATATCATTTCCAAAAAAAACATATACACTTAGATAAGCAATTCCTGTGAGCCTCTCTCAGTAAGGTGACAGAGAAGCCAGCAAGATAAAACAAGGCAACATGCAGCTGTATAGGAGGCAGGTGATTCAATTATCTCCTGTTTTGTCAGAAAGCTGACCTATCTAAGAACCTATGCCACGCCACTGACCAGCCTTGGGTGCCAACCACAAACTATTCTGCAAATGTCTATGCTTTCTAAAAGTATAACAGAGTTCAATTTAGCTCCTCATTTCAACTTTATGTGAATCTTTGTATTTCAAGTATTTCTTGTAAGCAGTGTACTAACAGATTCTGTTTTCTAATCCATTCTTTGATTCTTCTCCATTTTGTGGGTAATTCATGATTCTAATTGTTAACATTTTTCTCCATCCTGTCCTCTTTTTCCCCCTCTTTTTTACCTTATCCTCACAAAGAAGGTGATAAAGAAAGGGGAGTTTGCCTGAAACTTGTGATCTATAAATGAAACGGTCTATTTCAGCTCCATTGCAGACCTTCTCTTCCTGTTGCCCCATTCTTGATCCCCAAGTTTTTACTCTTCCTTTTCTTTTAATCTTTTCTCCTTTCTTCTCCAATATAATCTCCTGCCCTTTCTACTTCTGTATTCTCTTGAGACCATCAAAACAGAACAAAATCACTCTCAGACTCTCTCTCTGTCATATGGGGAATCCCAAAAGTCTTAATGTAGTTTTAAAGGATTAAAGGTATTTACCTTCCCCAATGACCCCTAAAAATATTAGAGTTCTAAGATATTTGTTTCACATCCCCCATGAGCAAACAATTCATCCCCACACAATTCCTTTTAAATTGCTTAAATGTGTGTATCTATGTTTTTCTTGACACCTACTTTTCCATTTAAAAGTATTCAGTTTTCAACTCCACTTGAACTGAAAAAAGCTTGTTAGAGATACAGAAAGTTGAGACATATGGGAGTTCCATAGAGGGTATATACCTAGGTTACTAACTTCATATGAAACCCAGGCTCTTCTGAGATAGGCCATCTTTTTCTTCTCCTTCCCCCTAAAGATTGTCTTGACTCATTTTTAGCTCTTCAAGAAGCCTTTGTGTGAGGAATGGAGGTCAAAGAGACTAGCCCAGAGCCTTGGCCATATTAATAGGACAAAAGCAGGTTATCAAGGCTGGGAATGTGTCATGTGATTTCTTTTGGTAGGCTAAGAGTTAGTTCTGCAAAAGCTGTAGGGCACAAGGAATCACAACTGAACATCAGTTGATTATACTGCCCTTTGAGGGTACAATTATATTCCTCAGCCAAGATCCAACACACCTCAGCCTTTCAGTTTAGAGCTCCAATTACATCCTTTCCCAGCTAATTCCCAGTTCCGAAGTTCTGCTTGACTGTACAAGAAGCAGTTAAATCAAATCAACTGATATTTATTAAGTACCTTCTATGTGCCAGGCCCTGTCCTAAGTACTGGATTACATAGTAAGGGAAAAAAATGATCCCTACTCTCAAGAATCCCATAGTTTAATGGGGGAAATAACACACAAAAAACCATATACAACAAGCCACATACAGGATAAATTGAGTGTAGTCTAAGAGGGAAGGCATTAAAATTAAGGAAGACTGGGAAAGGCTTCTTGATGAAAGTAGGAATTTAGCTGCGACTTGAAGGTAGTCAAGCAAGCCAGGAGGCAAAGATAAGGAGGGAGCATGGGGGCTAGGGGACAGGCAGTGAAAAAGCAGAGAGATGGGGTGATTGGAGACCAATGTCTCAAGACTGGTTATGAAAGTTGTTCAATGCCAAAGGATTTTATCTTTGATCTTTAAGGTAACAGGGAGTCACGGAAGCTTATTCAATAGGGAGATGACATGATCAAATCTACCCTTTAGCAAGATTAATTTGATAGATGAGTGTCGGATAGACAATTTGAGAGAGACAAAGCATAAAGAACAACCAAAAGACTATAGCAATGTGCCAAGGTGGTGGCAGGATCAGAGGAGAGAATGGGATGTTTAAGAAGTAAAATAGGCAGGACTTGGTTACTGATTGGATATGAAGGGTTGTTGAGAGTAAGGAGTTAAAGATAAGATTTAGATTCTGAGCTTAGGTCATAGCATGGTCATGCTTTTAGAAATTTTGAAAAGAAAGAGATGTTTTTTTGAGGGGAAAGATAATGACTTCAGTTTTGGATATTTTGAGTTTAAGATGGATACATAGGTTGAAATTCAATAGGCAGTTGAAGATGCAAGTCTGGAGGTTAGGGCTAGATAAAAGGACTGAAGAATTATCAGCATAGAAATTGAGTCTGTGAGAGCCAATAAGACTATCAGATGAAATAGCTGGGAGGAAGAAAAGAAGGTGTAGGAGAGAGTTGGTGACAGAATGCTCTGTGCAAAGAACAAGAAAGTCAGTATTACTGAATCACAGACTAAGTGGAGGGGAATAAGGTATAAGAAGACCAGAAAGGCAGCAATCACCAAAACCACTTGGTACTGGCTAAGAAACAGAAAGGTAGATGAGTAGAACAGGTTAGGTATTCAAGACACAGTAGTTAATGAATATAGCAATCTACTTTTGATAAACCCAAGGACCCCAGCTTCTGGGATAAGAACTCACTGTCTGACAAAAACTGCTGGGAAAACTGGATAACGGTGTGGCAGGAACTGGGCATAGACCAATGCCTGACACTGTACACAAGAATAAAGTCCAAATGGATACATGATCTGGGTATAAAGATTGATACTATAAACAAATTAGGGGAGCAAGGAATATTTGTCAGATTTATTTGAGTATTTGTCAGGTTTATTGAGAATGGAGAAATTTATGACCAAACAAGAGATAGAGAACATTGAAGTGCAAAATGGCTGATTTTGATTATATTAAATTGAAAAGTTTTTGCACAAACCCAATGCAAACAAGATTAGGAGGGAAGCAGAAAACTGGGAAAGAATTTTTACAAATAGTGTCTGTGATAAAGGCCTCATTTCTAAAATATATAGAGAACTGAATAAAATGTATAAGAATACAAGTCATTCCCCAATTGATAAGTAGTCAGAGGATATGAACATGCAGTTTTCAGAAGAAGAAATTAAAGCTGTCTATGGTCATATGAAAAAATGCTCTAAATCACTATTGATTAGAGATGCAAATCAAAACAACTCTGAGATACCACATCACATTATCAGATTGGCTAATATGAAAAACAGGAAGATGATAAATGTTGGAGAAGATGTGGGAGAGTTGGAACACTAATTCACTGTTGGTGGAGCTGTGAGCTAATCCAACCATTCTGAAGAGCAATTTGGAACTATGCCTAAAGGGCTACAAAAATGTCTGCTTCTAGGACTGTATCCCCAAGAGACCATAAAAATAGGAAAGGGTCCCAAATGTACAAAAGTATTCATAGCAGCACTCTTTGTGGTGGCCAAGAACTGGAAATCAAGGAGATGCTCATCAATTGGGGAATGGCTGAATAAATTGTGGTATATGAATGTAATGGGATACTATTGTGCTATAAGGAATGATGAACTTCAGAGAGGCCTGGAAAGACTTGTATGAACTGATGTTGAATGAAAGGAGCAGAACCAGGAAAACATTGTACACAGTAACAAACACAGTGTGTGAGGAAATTTTCTGGTAGACTTAGCCCTTCGTAGCAATGCAAGAACCTAAAACATTCTCAATGGACTCTTGAAGCAAAATGCCATCCACATCCAGAGAAAGAGCTATGGAATTGGATGGCAGAATGAAGCAGAATATTTTCTCTTGTGTTATGTTTTGCTTTGTTATGGTATTTCTCATGGTTTCTCCCATTCATTTTAATTCTTCTATGCAACATGACCAATGCGAAAATGTGTTGAATAAGAATGTATGTGTATCTGTGGGTGGGAGGAGGGAGGGAGGGGAAGAAAGTCTAAGACTTATGGAAGAGATTGTAGAAAACTGAAAACAAATAAATTAATAAGGAAATAAAAATAAAAAAGAAATCCAATTCATATACCCCACCCCCCAAAAGGACTAGAAAGGTAGGAGGGGCCCAGTTATGAAGTTTTATAAGGCAAACATAAGATTTTATATTTAATCCTGGAGAGAAAAGGAAGATGCTGGAGTTTATTGGAGTATTATGGAGTAGGGAGGAGTGACATGATCAGATCTTCTCTTTAGGAAAATCACTTTAATGACTGGAGGATAGACGAGTGGGGGAAAGGTTCCAGGCAGGCCGACCCCCCAGCAGGCTACTGCAATAACCCAGGTAGGAGATGATGAGGGCCTGCACGGCGTGGTGCCTGTGACAGAGGGGAGAAGGGAGTGCTTCCAAAGAGGCTGCAAAGGTGAAACCGACAAGCCTTGGCTACAGCTTGGATCTAACGGGAGGAGGGGGATGGGAGAGTGAGGAAATCAGAGTGATTCCTGGGTTGGGAATCTGAGGTACAGGGAGGATGGTGTGGCCCTCGGCAGTAACAGGGAAGGCAGGGTTTACGGAGAACTGATAAGAACTTTGGATCCAGAACGGGCTCATGATGAGGGGCACAAAAGGACCAGTCCGCCAAGTTGGTCCGTGGATGCCAGGCTGGGGAAGCGGCTTCTCGGCGTCGGGCCGGGGGGCTGGAGGAGACCGCTCTGTCGGTGTCCAAGTCCGAGGCCGCGCAGAGGGAGGGTCGCAGCGCTGAGGGGATGAGGGGCGCGCAGCGCGGGGGAGGGTCGCAGCGCCGGGGGGGGGGGGCGCGCAGCGCGGGGGAGGGTCGCAGCGCTGGGGGGGGGTGGGGGCGCGCAGCGCGGGGGGAGGGTCAGAGCGCGGGGGAGGGTCGCAGCGCCGGGGGGGGGGGGGCGCGCAGCGCGGGGGAGGGTCAGAGCGCGGGGGAGGGTCGCAGCGCCGGGGGTGGGGTGGGGGCGCGCAGCGTGGGGGAGGGTCGCAGCGCTGGGAGCGTAGGGGCGCGCAGCGCGGGAAGGCGCCCGCCCGGGCCTCCTCCTCCTCCTCCAGCCCAGCCGCGCGCGGAGCACCGAGGAGGACACTTCCGGGTTTCCTAGAGTGGTCGCGAAGCGACACCCGGAAGGGAATCCGGGGAGAGCTTCCGGCCATTGTTCTGTCCTTCTGGCGTGCGTGGCTGGAGTTCGAAAGGTCCTGCCTGTTTCCCGGTCCTCTGGCCTCTCGGCCCCGCCGCCCACGGCTGGGTCCTCCTCTCTTCTCCCTGGACTGCTCCGGGCTCGGGGTGAGCGGGGCGGGGGCTGAGGCCGGGGGCCTCGAAGGCCCGGGGGGTGCGGGCTGGGGGGAAGGGTCTCGGTGTTTACAGCCACACGGGGTCTCCCAAACCGGCGCTGGGGTGCCTCTCCACCCGCTTCCCCATCTCTCTTGTTCCCTGTTTCTCCGCTTTCCTCCTCCCCGTCTCCAGAAACCTCGCCCGTTTCCCTCCCCTCTCCTCCTTCCATCTTTTCTTTTCCACTCCCCTTTCCCTCCCCGTTCTCCTCTCCCCACTTCCCTCCCGCTTCTCTCTCCTCTCCCCTCCCCCTCGTTTCTCTCCCCCGCTCCCCTCCTCTTTTTTCTCGTCCTCCCTTCCCCTGTTTCTCTCTATTTCTCCGTTGCCTTTCCCCCTCCCCCATCCTTGGTGCGCAGTGTCCTTCCTGTGCAGCGAGGGGCTATGGCAGAAGGGGCAGGGTGGGGGCTTTGTGGGGTGAACCTTCACAATGATTTCTTTGGGGCTCTTTTCAGATTATGCCAGTCAGGAAAAAAAAAAACCTCAACCCGCTGGGGTATTTAGCAGCTCAAAGAGGGCTGCAGCCTCTTGGCACCTCCCAATGCTGGTAGTGACAATAAGTCGTTTTTAAGATTTATAAAGCATTTTCTTCACCAAGGCCCCGCGGGAGGTAAGTTAAGCAAGTATTATTATTCCGGTCTGGAATAATAACGGAGATTATGGATGATAATATAGAAACTGAAGCTTGAGAGGTTACCTGACTTGACCAAGGTCACCGCCAGGATTCTAGCACTGGACGCCCGACTTCTGTCTCCTTTTACACGTTATGATAACTTAGGAAAATATTTCATTTGACCATAAACTCCTTGAGACCACAGAACGTAACCGTGAGCAGAACAAGAATAATTGCTAGAAAGGAATCTTTGAGATTGTCTATTCAACTTCATTTTATAAGTGAAGAAACTGGAGGGGGAGGTTATAAAGCAGCTAGTCAAAATAGGTCTCTTTTAACTATTGGATGCAAAACCTGAATGTAACTTTACATAGGAACACAGTAAAAGTGATTCCTGAATTTGCCATTCCGTGGCTCACTGGTTTGGAATCCTAGCCTTCCTTCAAAGCTTTTTAAGTCAAGTACCACAACCTATGTGAAGCTTGTTACATGTTTCTTCTTATAAAATCATTCATTAAAATATTTGTAAAGTCTTGACACAGTGCTAGAAACATAGTAGTTGCTATAAATGCGTATTCCCCCTTTACCTTCCCCTCCTTTTAATGTAACTATATCTATGTTGTATTTCTTCCACCTCTGCCTGCTTGCCCCAAGGAATATAAACTCTTTTGAGGGCATGAGCTGTTTTTTGGTTTTGTTTTGAAATAGCCACTGCATCTAGTACAGTGTATAGAATAGGTGATTAATAAATGTTGAATTGAATTTTTTTGTAACAAAGATGGACACTTACCCACCTGTAGCAGTCTTTGTACCCTAATCTTCCTCAACCCCACACAAAAACGAATCCCTAATTCAATTAATGAGGTGCTTACTGAACACCTACAAAGCCTGACATAAGACACAGGATTCTTAGTTGAAAAATACCCATTTTTCCAAAATAACAAAAATTAATTGATATCTGTTAGATTATTATAAATGACTCACTGGTTAAAAATAAAATTTTTTAATTCCGTTTGTTCTCACACAAGTATATGCATCAAACAGAACAAACATTTCTCAGGTCAAAGACTGGGTTTTGAATTTAGGATGGCTGATGTTTTGGCCCCCTCGTGTCTCTTGAGGGGAAGGGTGTCTTCCTGTGCTGTTCTTGCTACTGGCTACAATTCTTGTTTTCAGAGAGTGAGATTGGTAAGTGCATTGGGGAGGTTCTCTGATCCCTCATGAGGATTCTTTGAGATAGAGCATAGGTCCCCAGCTGTTGGGATGCAATGCAGACTTTCACTTCCATTGGAAAGTGTTGATTGTGCCAAGCTCTGGGGACTCATTCTGAAGAATGTCTTTTAACTTCCACCTTTGTTTTCTTTGTAATGAGGAATTCATCAGGGCCTTCTTCATTATCTTTTGGGGACTATCAGGTTGAAGTGATTGTTTTTGCTCTGCTCAGTCAAGTTTCTGTCTCAGTTCCTCATTTCCTTTTATCACAGACCCTTCTCCTGAATGGATTTGGCATCCTTCATGCTGAAGTAGTTGTAGAAGTAGTAGAAATGAATAGTGAGAAGGTAGGTGGCTGCAGGCTAAGAAAGAATATCTCCCCAGGCAGGAGACAAAGATGAGAAGTGTTGTTGACCTGAGTTCTCTTCTGGGCATGACTGGAGCCTAGAGTTCATCAGCTTTTTATGGTGGGAAGAGCTCCTTAGCTTGTCGCTATCACTAGTACTTGATAAGCAGAATAACATAATGAGTAGAGTACCAAACTTAAGTCCAGAAAATAAAGACTTGAAATCTGCCTGAGATTTTCTAGCTGTGTGGTTTTGGGCCTCTTAGAAACCTAGTTTCCTTATCTGTAAAATGACTATAGTAATACTTGTTACTTATACTATGATAATAGTGCCTACTTCAAGAGATTGTGAGATCTTTACACTTTGTAGACCTTAGAGAACTTCGTCAACATGAGCTGTTATTTCTAGGTGTCTGTCTGAATTGGGATGTTATGAGGATCTCTGTGGACACCAAACCATCCCTCCTCTCAATGCTATATTGAGGTAAAAAGTTGTTTCTGCATTAAGAGGTAGAGGATGGAAACCAGTTTTCATTGTTTCTTGGTGGTTTTACTGAGATGGGTGCCAAACCTGCTTTGAGTGTCAGTCACAATTAAGTCTTAACTTCACTCCTAGGTAAAGAGAAATCTCTTGTGTGCATAAGGGCAAAAGTCAGTCAATCTGAATTGTGTTATAAAGCATCAAGGGATAATCCCCTTCGGGACCGACTAGATCGAGATCTAGAGCTTCCACCTGGAGATAGAAGCTTTATTCTTACGAAGCTTTTGGTAGCAACTAGGAAAAGAAAGTAACAGGGATGATAAGCTAGAACATTATAGAGTCACATCTTTTCTGATATAACAATTCTGAATAGTCTTCCCCAATACAGCTGTCTCCAACACATTTTATTAGCATTAGCTAATACTGTGGCCCAGAGAAATTTACAGTGGAGGAAGGAGGAGAGTTAAAGGAAGACTGTTTCCTGACCAGCCAAAAACTCTCAGAAAACTTTTTGCCTCAGAAGAAAAGGCAGATGCTGCTGCCCACAGAATCTGAAAAGATCCTGTAACATGTATTGTGATTATGAATGGCTTATAAAAAGTGGTTTGAACCCAAAGGTGAACTTAAAGGAAGGTTCTCTAGCCCTTAGACCAGGGGTGATACTTCATAGATTGAGAAAACAGGAAGAGTTTAATTCTAAATCTAGAAGGGTTATAATTCCTGTGTAACCTAGAAAAGTGGTGTTGTTTTTAAAGTTATAACCTGAAATAACTTCATGGGGGGAAAAAAAGCTTGATGAATTTAAACAATGGATATCACTAATGTATATTAAATGTGTACTCATTTTTGAAACTTAATTCTATACGTTTTCATATATAGACAGGCATTTATTTTTTATAGTATAGTATTTGTGCATTGGGTTGTTTATGATTTTTTATTCATAAATAATATTTTAAGTGGGAGTGATTTGAGACAGGTCCTCTTGGGACTTGGAAATGAAAAGGAAATCAATTAGTATTGATTACTTTGATTCATTTTTAGTTTGGTTGTAGGATTAAATTCCTTTCTTTAGGAAAAGGTAGCCCTACAGCTAAGCCAGACTGACATAGTTGCTTAAGTCCCAGTTATCTATAGATTTAGTGAATAGATAGATTGAGAAGACTTTATCATTTAGTAGCAGATAATTTAAAATGACATAATAAAATAATCACAGGATTACTCTTTTTAAAAGCTGTTTCCCTTTCTAGCAGAAAGGGGGGTTAAGTTCCCTTTTCCTGCAGCTGGAGAAAGGTTAGCCAGAGGTTAAGTTCTTTTTTCCAGTCTTAGTGGATAAACTCCTTTTTTTTTTCTTGAGTTAGAGTCAAAGTTGAGTAAATGGAATCTTCTAAGAAAGATAGGGGCGGGGGAGAGATAGAGAAGGATGATTGCTAACTATTGATCATAAGTTTGTCTTTCCTAGTATGCTTTTTGGTTACAAAAGGCACCATCACCTGTAAGGAAAGGACTTCTGGGTAGGATTAAGAAAAGCTGGGAGAAGGTAATCAGGTGATCTGCTTTATCCAGTTGATTTATGTTCAAAACAAGATTCTGTTATTTTTTATTCCTCTTTTCTGTTACTAAAATCAGCTCAGTATATCATTTGGAGTCTCTGACCTCTGAGGAGTTAGGTGACCTGATTTGATAGGCAAATGCTAGTTTTGCATATTACATCATAGATGACTTGGTAACTTTGTCCTGGATTTCCTTTTTACTTTAGATAATTTCATCTGAAAACACTAGTCTTGTTACAGCTGCCCTTTTCCTGGTATTGTTGATATAGTGAAAATAGCATTGAATTAGAAGACTTAAACAATCTTAAATTTAGAAGAAACTTGAGAGACACTTTAGCCTGGTAAGTACCTGAACAGGAATGCCCTCTACAGTATAACAAAAAAGTGATCGTCCAGCCTTTCCTTGAAGACCTTCAGTCAGCTTTCTTGAAGCAACTGTCTCACTTTTGAAAAGCTCTAATTGTTAGGAAGTTTTACCATACATCAGATCTAAAAAAATTACCCCTCTGCAGTGTCTAGTCATTGCTCCTAGTTTTGACCTCTGGGCTTTGAACAGGGTCTATTCCTTTTTTTTTGTGACAGCCTTCAAATAGCTGAAGACAGCTATATGTCCATTCCTCTTTAAGTTTTCTCCAGGCTAAACATTCTGTTTCCTTCAGCTAATCATCATTTGGCATGATTTTTAAGCTCTTCCTGATCCTTTCTGCCTTCCTGTGGATGCACTGCAGTTTATCTTTAGAGATTGTGTCTTAGAGATTGTGACATCTAAAACTGAACGTGATATTCTGCTAGTAAACCTGGCTGAGTTTGAGTCCTTGCCCTGTAACTTGCTTAATGTGTGACTTTACTCAATAACTTAATGTCTCTGAGCCTCAGTCTTCTTTTTTTCTCAGTCTTCTTTTTTGCAAAATGAGTAATACCTACCTTTGTCAAATTGTGCTGTGAATGAGATGTGAATGTAGTTGTATTTGTAAAGTATTATATAAACAAAGCATTCTGGAGGCATTTCCTGTGGTTGTCTTCCGTTAAACTTTTTTTTCCCTATTGTGTTTTCCCAGTCTTACTAAAGACACATTCCTTGTGTATTGTACTCTGATAGAAGACAGGAGTTCCGGAACATCCCATGGAAACACAAGCTGATTGTGTGTCTCAGGAACCTCAGCTCCTGCTTGAGAATGGTGAGGAGCATAGATTCCTATGAGAGATAGAAAACTTTATCCGGTGTGGTGAGAGAGAGTGCGATGGCAGTGCAGAATGCAAGGGTCAGTGCCCAAGCATGGGCGTCGAGAAGATCTCAGCAGCAAGTATTATTTTAATTTAGAATTAGAATTCTCTACTGAGGACATTCTTCCTATGAAATCCTGGTCTTTTCTGTCTGGATTAGTTAAATTAGCAGGCTAGAGACAAAGGAGAATCATTAGTACTACTAAGTCCTGTCCCTTATGCCATCTTGCTGACTCCATTTAAACAGAAGCCTGTGCTTTTAAAGACTTGGAATTCTGAAATGTGTGACTTGGGATTATTTCTTAGTTTACACACAAGAGTTGGAAATAATTGGTTGCCACAAGTATATTATATTGATTTTTGCCTCCCATATAGACTGTGAAAACTAAGTTTTCATTTTGAATTGGTGTGGTATTATTTCACCCATAGTGGGTGGCATTTCTTGTTTTCTCACTCATCATTAGGACACACGGTACAAAATCATAGTAAGCACCTGTGTATATGTATATGTTTATAGTCTGACTCATTGGCACACATATGCACATAGAAATTATTCAGTAAAAATCATGAATTGAGCACATAAATAAAAAAAATTTGCATTTAATTATATACTCTCTGGGGGAAGAGAGTTTTGTATACCCAGCCCTGGCTGGGCTAGTTGAAGTTGTTAGCTTTCCTTTTAGACTGATTAGGAATGGAGGAGGGACAGGTGAGTGGGATGACCAGAGTATTTGGCAGAATTTACGATAGGACAGAAATAAGATAAGACAACCCTAAGGGAGCATTGAACTGGTTTCCCTAAGAGAGGATAGGCTGGGGAGAGAATAGAAGAAAAGTGGCCTGATGAAAAGTTAGTATATAAGGACTTTCTCTTTGGACTTTGCAACTAATCTGTATAAGAAATACTACAGGAAACGATCATTGCAAGGATCTAAGTCAAAAGAGAATTCTTTACCTCTTGAGATGTATGAAAAATGATTGCTTTACTCCCTGTGTTTAAGAAGCGGTGTGAAAGGCTAACAGAAGTGAGATATGCATCTCAGTGGAGTTTGCTGGGCAGCAGGACGTGCAGTTTAAGGAACACTGATGATAGTATTGAGTGGAAATGATTTTATGGGGATAGTTGAAGGACAGAACATGTGCATTCGCATTTGTACATTTGTTTTAGAAATTAAGTTTTTAAGGACAAATGCTTTGAGAGATGTGTAGTTCTACAAGTAAGTATTACATGTACTTGACCAAAGCTAGTTGAGAATTTAAAATTCACCACAAGTGAGGTGTGTGGGTAGAAAGTCTTCCTGGGTGCCATTGAATTTCTTTTATTTAGGTTGGTGGAATGGCAGGGCAAAGAAACTTATTCATTACTTCTTTTTTCCCCCTCAGCTCCACCTTCTCCCAAAGTTTCTGCTTCTCATGATAAAGGTAACCTGGGAGATCAGATGTTGGCAGCTGCACTTCTAAAAGCCAAGTCCCAGGTGAGCTGTGGTTTCATCTCCCACTCTTACCTAAAGGTGACATTGTCTCATCTTAATGAAAATTTCCTGCCAAGTTACATCCTATTTTGGTTTCTGATCCCCATTTCTGTTCCCAGGTATGCAGTGCTTTCTTGTTGAGTGAAGGAACTCTATTTGCTGCTTCCTTACTCTCTTCTGGTTTTACTTCACTAATACTCAAGTCACATCATTACCCTACATAGAACTCTTTGCCCAATATTTCACTTCCTAATGCTTACAGCCTTATCCCATATTCTTAGAATTACATTGAGAAACATGTTTTTACAGGAACTGGTGACATTTGAGGATGTAGCTGTATACTTTATTCGGAAGGAATGGAAACGTCTGGACCCTGCTCAGAGGGACCTCTACAGGGATGTGATGTTGGAGAATTATGGGAATGTGTTTTCACTAGGTAGGAAATATCTCCCTGGGGGAAAAAATGTAGCTGTCCAGTCAGTGGAAACATTAAGCATAGGATTGATTTAGTAACAGTCCTAATCTTCTATCCTTGGGTCCTCCCAGGAAAGTTAAACATTGAAGTCCATTAAAATGGAGAAGGGTGAACCCTTTTCATGTGAAAATATGCTGACTGTGCTCTTCCGCTATGTATATGAGAACATTGTTGGGTTCTAGCTCGTTTCTTGCCTCCTCATATGTAAGGTTGTCTTTAGGAGACCTATGTCACCTTGTTCTGGCTCTAATATAATTGTCTGTACTAAAACATTTCCTATTAGAGGGAACGTAAACTTACCCTTGTAGGAACAGATTATAAACTCAACCCTACCTCAGCTTGCTTTTAAGAGCATATTTTTTTTTAGTTCACCCACTATATTACTTTTTTCTCCCTCTGCTCTCTGTAGATAATGGGAATAGGATTGAGCCCTGGGACAGCTCAGTTTGAGCAGCACAAACTTTTCTGTCAAATTTCTTTCCTTATGGGCAGGCTTTCCATTCCCAAATCCTGAAATAATCTCACACCTGGATGGAGAAGAAGAGCCTTGGGTCCTGGATTTGAAGGGAGCTGAAAGCCAGGGACTCCAAAGTGCCTCTTGTATTGGTAAGTAAGGGACCCACAGTCACCCACATTTTTAATCTTTAAATGATTTGCAGGCTTAAAATGCTAATTATTTAGCTCATTCATAGTTGTCTCCTTTGCCTTGAACTTTCTATAAAAATCTCATGGTAAAAAATACAGAATGTAAAAACTGAGGTTTTTCTACCCTGACAGGATTAAGGTGCCCATATAAGCATGGGTCCTAAGATACAGTAGTAGTGGACCTAACTATCTTTTGCAACTCCTTTTTTTTGTATATGTGGGGTAACTAATTGTAAGCAAACCAGTGACCGGGTTCTGCAGGAAGCAGTAGAGCCTCATCTTCCTGGCATAGTTTCCCCACTTCTGCTCATCCACTTCTTTGTCTCTAGGACTCTGTGACAGCTTTTCCAATGACAGCCTCCCATAATCATGTGTTCCCTTTGATTGCTCTACTGGCTTGTTCCCACATTTTACTTGATAGGTTCTTCTTCTTCTTTTACTTTTTTCCAGCTTGCCTGTTTGTCCATTGACTTTTCTCCCTAATAGTTTCTTTCACTGCTATAGCCCATTGCCTGTTCAGTTCCATCTCCTTGCTCGGCTTTGAGTGCAAACATGAATACTTCTGGACTTTGGTGATCTTCACCTTCCTTATTTTCCTTAACCAGAAAATCCATATCTCTGTTTTGTCCTATCTTCCCACCTCTTCTGTGAAACCTCTTTTGACAGGCATGTAATAGCTGTATGTTGCTAGTCCTAGATACATTGACACCTGATTTTTTCCTTTTCTTTTCTAGTTTCTGTTCTTTTGACTAAAAAGAACGTTTTCTTGTTTATTGTGTCAGATGGTGAGACCAGAACTCGGAATGATCAAGAAATTTCTGAAGCTGCAGAATCACATGGGGTGATACTGGGAAGATTCCAGAAGGATGTTCCTTCAAGTCTCAAATTTGGAGAAGCCTGTGAATGGGAAGGCAATTTAGAGAGGCAGCTGGGAAACTCCATGGAGGAAAGACTGAGGAGAAAGATGGGAGATCTTAGACAAGTAATAGTTGAGGATCAGAAAAGCCCCGCAGGTGAGAGAGTCCAGCAGTACAAAGAATTTGGGAATAGTTTCAGTCTTAATTCAAACCTTGTTATACAGCAAAGGGGTTCTGTGGGAGATAAACCCCATAAGTGTGATGAATGTGGCAAAAGCTTTAATCGAACTTCAGACCTCATTCAGCATCAGAGAATCCACACAGGGGAGAAGCCCTATGAATGTAACGAGTGTGGGAAAGCCTTCAGTCAGAGCTCACACCTTATTCAGCATCAGAGAATTCACACTGGAGAGAAACCTTATGAATGTAACGACTGTGGGAAAACCTTCAGTTGTAGCTCTGCTCTTATTCTACATAGGAGAATCCATACTGGAGAAAAGCCCTATGAATGTAATGAGTGTGGGAAGACTTTTAGTTGGAGTTCAACCCTTACTCATCATCAGAGAATACATACTGGGGAAAAACCTTATGAATGTAATGAATGTGGGAAAGCATTCAGTCGGAGCTCAACCCTTATTCATCATCAAAGAATTCATACTGGAGAGAAGCCCTATGAATGTAATGAATGTGGAAAAGCCTTTAGTCAGAGTTCACATCTTTATCAGCATCAGAGAATCCACACAGGAGAGAAACCCTATGAATGTAGGGAATGTGGTGGAAGATTCACCTATAGCTCAGGTCTTATTCAGCATCAGAGAATTCATACAGGGGAGAATCCCTATGAATGTAGTGAGTGTGGGAAAGCCTTCAGGTATAGCTCAGCTCTTGTTCGTCATCAGAGAATCCACACTGGAGAGAAGTCTTTGAATGTGATGACTATGGGCAAAGGTTCCATCAGAGTTGCTGCGTTAAATATCAGAGAATCCATCCACATGAGAGAGTGAGAGTCTGCTGCCCCAGTAAATACATTTAATGCAAGAAAATGTTTGGTTAGAGTTTGTTCTTAGAGTCTGACAGACTCCATCCTGAGGATTATTCTATGAACATGAAAAATGTGGAAAGTTTCCTCTTAATTGGAATTCTGCCACCGTAAAGTGAAGTGTATTGGGCAAGACACTCCAACTCCAACCTTTGTCCCATCAAGGCCTTTGAAGAGGGGCCAGCAATCCTAGGTAGCTTTCTCCAGGATTGGTTTCAGTTATGAAAGTAAAACTCCCCAAAGAATAATTGGTTGAACGCTAAGCATAGAAAGGGACTCTTGTCCTGATATTTCTTGGAAAGGAGTTTGCCACTCACCATTATATATGTATAAATATACACCAGAGGAACTTTTTGGGAAGAAAGTAATTGAGAGATTTCATGACCTCATTTTTGGCAAGTAGATTGTAGAGGTGAGGATATTGATATTGTTAGGGAAAATATAGACTGTGTCTCAAAAGCTAGCTTTTCTAATACTAAAAGGATTTCCTACCATACCACTGAAGGAAATGGGGGAGGGTAATGTGGGTCCTGAAAAATATGGTTATCACCATTCAGAGAGGAAAAGGTTTGGGTCTCATTTCTCCTTTTGGGGAAATACGGCAGCAGTTCTTTTTCTTGGGCCAGGAGGGCTTGGAAAGCTCATGAGATTGTTTTCTTAATCCTTCTTTCCCCCCGCCCCCCCAGTACAAATGAAATACTGTTTCACTTTTTCAGTCTGTTGAAACAAATGTTTCAGTGTGATTGAGTGAATATGAATACTTTTTTGTTAAGGAGTCAAGGATTTCTTTTCTGCCCATCCCCCAAATAAACAGGAAACGTTAGCTATCTGTGGTTGTGGATTTGACCTTTTAAAAACTTACCCAGTTTGACCATACTCGTTGTCCTTCATTTCTCCATTCATTTTCAGAGTCCCAGCACCTGTCATCTGTTTTTTGTGTATGCATGGAGCATTGTTGTGCATGCACTGGGGTAGATGATCAAGGTTAGCTGAGGCAGCCCTAGCTCTGGAACTTAGCCTTGTAGGAGAGAAAACCACATAATTAAAATCTGTGAGGAAGTTGCCAAATTGCTGACATATTGCACTTGGGTGTTTGCAAAGTGCTTAATGTGAACTCAGTTTCATTAACAACCCTCTGAAGTAAATTACTCTTATTTAATGGAAATAGGTTGAGAGATATTTAAGTCTTTTGCCTGTAAATCACACAGCTAGGATCAAAGGGAAAATTTCAAGTTGATCTGCTATGCTGTGCGCTTTGCTCTTAGTAAAACAAAATGCTATTTTGGGGCTCAGGGGAAAAGGACCCATAAGAGGTGAAAATGAAGTCATCAAGGGAAGATGGCATTTGAGTTGGGTTTGAAAGTCTGCATAGAAACAGCATTAGTAAAGGCACAAGTGGGAGGTAAAGAAGGCTGGAAAAATAGGATACTGTCAGATTGTGGAGGGTCTTAAATGTTAGGCAAACAAATTGACCTTTATTTGGCATTAGAGAGCCACTAAAGGCTTGATATGGCCAGGTCTATACACAGGAAATTATTTTAGCTGAATGGTGAATGGTGGATTAGGGTGGGAAGTAGTTTAGGTGGGGGTGGTGAGGGCCTATGAAGATGACTGTGAACATAGGGAATGAATTTGAGAGTTGTTTAAGAGATAGGATTAGTAAGAGTTTGTAACTGATTAATTAAACATGAAAGATAAGGGAGAGGAGGAAAAAAAAGGTTCTGAGCATTAGAGGCTGCATGAATAGGGGTGCCACAGATACAAATTATGAAGCAAGGAGAGGAACAGGTTTAGGGGGAAAGAATAATATGCTGTTTTCAACATGTGAGTTTGAGGTACTAGTAAGTACCTTGTAAGATGTGTATCTAAAACTCAAGAGAGCAGAAGTAGAATTAAAGATTTGAGGGTAACCTGCATAGAGGTGATTATTGAAACATCAGTATAAGATGACTAGAAACGTATAGAGAGAAGAAAAAGGGGTCCATGGACAGGCACTTAGAACACCCACATAATAGGTCAGAAAGGATATAGGAGATGGGTGGTTAAGGGAAACCAAGTGGGATCTGTGACTTAAAATTTTTAAAATAACTTTATAATTAGTGTCCTTTGTAATTCTGTGTATTTTACTTTATATGTTTAAAAACAACATTTTGAGAATGGGTCCATTGGCTTCATCTTCAGACTGCCAAAGGAGTCCATGACAAAAAAAATTGTTAGCCATTGGGATCTCAGTTTCAGTAAGGTGTTGCTTTTGGAAAACAAACTGGGAGGGTCTGAGCAAGAGGGTGTATTTTGAATAAAATGGAATGTAAAATGGGTGAAAGTAGATCTAGGAAGGCTTTTTTAAAGTTTTAATATTAGAGAAGAATAATTATGGTGGTGATAATAGGCAGGTGGGAAGGAGTCATTGGAGAATGAGGAGGCAAATGAAGATTGGGTTGACTGTGGATTGTCTTGGAAGAGGCAGAAGAGAATGATAATGCATTTCCATTAAAGCTTTGCAAAGTAGTTCTAGCCTATCAGGTTGAGGATAATGCAGATTTTAATAAATAATGTAGAAGAAATGAGGGGGAAAAGCAGGTCATAATGCTGAGAATATTGAAAACTGGAGAGGAGTGATTCTGACAGTTGGGTTACATGGCCTCAGCCTTTAGTGGAGTATGGGGGAAAGTCACCTGATGGGCAACAAAAGTGAAGGGACAATTGGGAACAGTTGCTGTAGGGAATGAGGGAATTTAGGGTAGAGTTGGACAGTCAAGAATTTAAGCATTAGCTATGAGCCCAGTTAAACTTCTAGATCTCAAATTTTGGCTTTTTTATCATCTAGAACTGGAAGGGAACCTTAGGAGTTATTCAGTCCAAGACCGTCATTCAAAGATTGAATTTAGGTCCTACTCTGACTGCAAATCGAGGTGTTCGTTCTACTAAACCACACTACGTTGTGCACTTGTTGGTCACAATCCTCTGACATGTGTTTGACAGTATTAATATGAATTTACACACATTTTTGTGCACATTCTACTACATCCCTCTTCTTGCCTTAGTCCTTGCTCACCAGTATGCTTAATGGAATAATGGTAGGAGAGTGACTACAAGCCTTTTAGATAAAAAAGGGTTGGGGCTGGGTTTGGTTGAGGCCAAGAAATTTAAAAAGTACTTCTAGGTAACAGCAGGCATCTTTGGGGTTTTGGCTTGGCTGCCCAGGGCAGAAGTTTTAGTTGATGGGAGTATTTCATGCATTGGTAGGGACCAAAGTTGAAGAAGACAGGTGGATAATTCAGATAGATTTTAGTGAAAGGTTTCTGGTCCGGGTGTTACTCTGAATGCTGACTTCATAGCTAATATACTTTGCCTTGATGAATAACTATAATTGGACATTTGGACACACTAAGTCATTCAAATGTGTGATATGCATACAGCACTTTGCTAGGCTCACTAAGGGATAGAAATAGGTAGAAGAAGACATCCTTGTTTACAAGGGGAGGAAAAAATTATGTATAGTTAAATAGTAAATTGAATGGTACAGAATAAAAATGCTAGAGGTGAGAAAATGGAACAATTAATGCTGGTTGAATTATTTGGGGAAAGTTTTCATGTTGGAACTGGGGTTTGAGGTGAGTCTCGAAGGTAGGGTAGTATTTATATAGACAGGAGGTCTTCCAGATGGGGTAACAACATAAGCAGGAATTTGGAGGTCTACTGTAAGCTAGTAGAAGACTTGGGGACCAAGCCATTGCTTTGGAAGGTTGGACAGGGCTACCTAGGGACAAAATGAGCTTTTGTTTTTTATCACCTTGGAGTGTCTTCAGTAGAACTAGAAGGGATTTTAGAAGAAATCTAGTCTTAACCCTTTATTTCAAAGAAGTAAATGTGTAAACTCCCCATCTCTCACTGCTCTTTCCTCTGCTTTCCCTCCCCCATCCTCTCCCACGCTGATCTGAGCCTGGCTGTTTAGTGATCCTTGAATAATGGACAATTCCCACAGAGTATGTGGACAAATAATCTAAATTGAAATGCCCCGTGACATGAGTGGCTAAAATTTGATAGTTGACCAACTCCTTGAAACTTGACTACATGACACTGCGCTGGTTTTATTCTTTGTCTGGTCATGTCTGATGTTTTTTTCCTCACCATGCTCGACCAACTGACTATTTCTAATGATTGCTGTTTTTCTTCTACTTTTCTCTCATCTCCCTCAGGTATTTTATCCAGCTCCATTGCTTCAACAATCACTTTTATGCCTGTCTTTTCCATTGATGAAACCGTATCTGTTGCTGATATTGAATAACTTGACAGTGATCCTTTGGTGGGGAGAACATTTCTGGGTCTTTAGTAACTGAGCTGCTGAGGAAGTGAGGGTTTAGCATCCTCCACATGACCAATTACTGGAGAACACTGCTATTCTATAGGGTCCTCAGCCAAAAGATAGTCCTTAAAAAGGCAACTCTTCAATTCTCTGTTAAATTTCTCTGTAACCTAAAGTCTTAGACTTTTTAGTCAGAATTACTTAGAAGTAGTGGAGGAAGGGGTCTAGGTTGTTCCTTCAGCTGCTAGTTCCTGAAATTGTGACTTATACCTGTTAACAGCCTGACCAAATCATCTCTAATACCATGATTCATTAGTGTGCATGGGTTAGTAGCTACTTGGGCTAAGGATGTTCTTGACCTCCACCAAGATGATATCAAAATCCCAAATGAGGTGTTGATTTATGTCCACGACTCTCAAGGAGACAAATACCCTAAGTCTCAAACAAAGGCTTTAAAACTTAATTTCTGTAAATTTATTCCTCATGCCCTTTACTCTTTCCTCCTAGTTTAAAGTTTCTGGTCCTTGTGGATCACACCAGGGGCTGATGTAGACTGGCAGAATGAACTGTCTTGGTGTAGTACAGAGGTGTCAAATGGGGCATTGCTTGCCTAACACACCTTATGACCATCTTAACCAGATTAAAAAGTAACTGGGTACTTCTAATAAATAAAACAAAATATAGATAATATGTGGCTTCTAAGTCAACATGCAGTCTGTTTAGTAGTCCCTTGAATTTGACAATGGTGTAGTGGATTTGGTGCTGGACTTAGGTCAAGAAGACATGGATGGGTTCAAATCCTGCCTCAGTCATTTCACTTTAGCATATCCTATTCTGGATATTTCTCTTGAGGACCTCGGAAGGCTCCACATTTGATAAGCAGTTCGTTTGGTGCGGCTGTTGCCCTCTCCTAAACATCCTACTTTACATTCTTTGTAAGGAGACCACAGCAGTGTGTACTTTCCACCAAATTCCAAAAATAAATAAGAATTTAAAAACAACCACAAACATAGCTAACTGAAGTAGAAAATTTTTTCTAAATCCCAAAGGGGACATATTTGGACTGAATAGGGAATCAAACATTCACAGTCTATGTACTTCTATGTACTGTGTACAATTTATGTACATTCTGTAAGTGCTCTAGATGAGCCCTGATAGTATAACATCATCCATAACTTCAAGCTCTGGCTTAAAACAGACCATTCAATCTTGGCTTCTTATGAATCACTCCTTATGCTCCCACCCAGAATTTCCCATGGGAACTTTTGACTATACAGCTTGTGAGTGTAGGCTTCTATAGGTATTAAAAGTCCTTGAGTAAGCATTCAGGTTAACAATGTACATATCATGTAGGATTCTGCAGATAATGCATTTATATAAAAATCACAGGACTTCATACGATCAATGTTCTAAAAAATCCTTTGTTGAATCTGTCCTTTCTCCTAACTTCATAGCACTCCTTTTTGGTTGAGACTACCTCAGAAGAAAAATGTCCTACCCAGTCTGTTTCTTGATATGAAACCTAATTTTTTCTCTTTTAACTTCTAATGATTGTAGTTCTCCCCTCTGGGATCAAGTAAGCCAATCCAAATTCCTGTTCTATGTAACAACCCTTTAGATACTTCAAGGTGGCTAGCTCATTCATCCTACCACCTCCTCCCACTGGTCAGACCAGAATTTTCCAGGCTAAAAATTCAAAGTTTTCCTTAATGGGTAAGAATTTGAGGGCTTTCAGTCTCCCAACTGCCTTTCTCTGGACAAAATCTTCAGATCTTTCCTGAAATATTGCAGCCAGGATTGAACCATGAAGTTTAACTGGGGCTGAGTACCGCAGTACTGCTGCCTGTGCAGTCCTGGTCATTTCAGCCTCTCCATCACAGCTGGCTATTGAGTTTGCAGTCCACTAAAATGTGTAATTTTTTTTTTTTTTTACTATGAAGTACTCCATGCTTCTCTTGTTGAAGTTGATTTTTGAGCCCAAGTATTTCCATTTTACATTTCATCCTCTTAGATTCAACTCAGTGTTCAAGCCCATTAGGAAATTTTTGGATAGCTTGTTAAAATAATATATTGGTTCTTCAGCTTTGCGTTGTCTGTTTTGGGTATTATATCTGCCTTTTATCCAAGTCTGATATTTTAAGTAATACCAGAACAAACATCTTTAGAACACCCCAGCAAAGAACTTCTTCCATGCTAGTGTACAATTCAGTTCAGTTCAACAACTATTTATTAAACTTTTAAGCACTGTACTAGGCACTGGGATACAGAGAGAAAAATGAAAAATGGCCTTCTGACAGGGAGCTTAATTCTTAAAGGAATACATTTTGAGTCTGGCTATTTGTAGCAGGCTAGGCCTGACCAGGGCTGATCACCAGACCTCAGGTTTGAGATTGAAAGAAAAGGCATTTGTAGAACCTCAGGCAGTTAAAGGCTTATTTAGCCCTGACAGGGTAACCTTAGTGAGCATGCAGGATTGATTTGGCTGAGTATAATTCTGTGTCGGTATTGTCCACGATCTGCTGGTTAGAAGTCTGAGAAGGGAGTCAAGCGACTGTTGGTGCTCTGGCTTATGTACTAGAGCATGAGAAATCTCAAGCCTTTAGTTTCCTAAACTACTTCAGTCTTAAAGATGGCTTTAATACATTATACTTTTTATTTTAAAATGTTTTAATATTAAAATTTTCTCCATCATCCCTTCAACTCACCCTTTCCCACCATAGCCATCCCGTATATAACAAAGATATATTAAAATATATATTTTTCCCCAATTACATAATAAAACAATTTTTAAACTTTAAAAAAATGTTTTGAGTTCCTAATTCTATCTCCCCTTCCTCCCCTCTTCGAAATGGTAAGCAGATATAGGTTATACATGTGCAATCATGTAAAACATTTCTATACCATATAATAAATATTCTTTGATGCTAAAATTGATTTAGAGAATAAGAATGTATTTTAGCTAGTGTAATCACAAGATCATTGATTTAAAGCTATTTTGGACCTATATAGTAAATATTTTAAAAGAAAAATGTCAGCCAAACTTAGTTACATCAAAAGGATCTGAAGTGATGTACAACAGCATCATTGCTGTGGCCTTCCCGTATTTGCAGAAGAATGGGGTGAAGATGTTTTCTTCTGTGATTTCCTTTTGTGACGTGCTTGTGTTTTTTGGGGTTTTTTTGGTTTCATTATTTTGCAGTATTTGCCTGATTTGTTGTTATTCTTTCCCTTTACATTGTTGTCATGACATATATAGTTTTATTGGCTCTGCTTCTCTACCTGCTTCAGTTTCTTTAGATCTTTTCATGCTTGATATTTATCATTTATTACAGCACAGTAATATTTTATTAGATTTATAAACCACAATTCTTTCTTCAGCTGATGGACATCTATTTGTTTATCAGTTTTTGCTTTTAAAAAAGTGTTGCTGTATGTTGGTATGGATGGGAATTTTCTTATCAGTGGCTTTTTTGGGATATAAGCCTAGTACTGAAATTTCTACACCCGTTAGTCACTATTTGCATAATTCCAAATTGCTTTCCAAAGTGGTTATACTGAATCATACCTCTATCAGTCTTTCCAACATTTACTATTCCCCTTTCCAGTTATCTTTGCCAGTTAACAGAGCATGAGGTGAAACCTCAGGGTTTTGATATGTTTCTCTTGTAATAAGACTTGAAGCATCCTTTCATATGGTTAATAGTTTGCAATTCTTTTGAGAACACTTTTTGTCTTTTGGCCATGTAGCTATTGGAATGACTTTCAGATATACATACATATGTACACATATAAAGTCAATAATACATGTCATATGATAACATATTGTGTTTTGGATATCAAACCTTTATCAGAAAAATTCAATAGATGTTTCCCCCATTCAATACTTTCCCTTAAAAACCTAATCTTATTAATGTAACTTGTTTTTTAAACATCACCGTTAACTCTCCCTCCTCCAGAACCATCCTATATAACACGTTTTTCCCCAGAGGTTATATTTTTATTGACTCATCAGATGATGTAGAACAAACCCTGTATGTAAAACAGGAGAATTCCTGCTCTTGAAGACTTTACAGTCTTACCCTCAGCTTCTGCTCTAATGTACCCCACTTTCCCTAAGTCCCCTCTCCATAACAGTTCCTTAAAACAGACCTTAGGTGAGGAAATAATACAGTTCACATACTAGAGAAATGGTACATAGCTAATACATTAATAGCTAAAAGCAAGCATTTTTATAGTGCTTTAAGGTACACAAAACAACTTACATATATTAACTTATTTGATCCTCATAACAATCCTGGGAAGTAAGTGCTGTGTCACCATCTACATCTTTTGACCGACTGGTAAGGCCAGTGAGAATCACTGACTTCTGACTCTGTCGATAGAGAGCCAATCATGGTGGCACAGTCTATACAGTAAGCCAAGTTACTAAACTAAATTTCATGGGACTCTAGCTACTACTTTATCCTCTATCAGGGCAGCTAGGTGGTGCAGTGGATAGAGCACCAGTGCAGGAGTCAGGAGGACCTGAGTTCAAATCTCACCTCAGACACTCGACACTCGCTAACTGTGTGACCTTGGGCAAGTCACTTAACCCCAGTTGCCTCATCCTGGGTCACCTTCAGTCATCCTGATGAGTATCTGGTCACTGGATTCAAGTGACTCTGGAGGAGAAGTGAGGCTGGTGACCTGCACAGCCCTCCCTCACTCAAAACAAAGTCAAGTGCAAGTCATGTCATTATTTCTCTGATGGCATCGTCTTCTTTGGCAATGAAGGATGAACACACACAAATCCCTTATCAGGGCTATAGGCTTAGGTCTAATTACTCTGGGGATATTCAGCCCTGTGTCTATGGCACAAAAAAATCGTTCTTTAAAACACTGGATCCCAGTGTGACCTTGAACCATGACTGCCAAGACTACCTTATGCTAGACTCTTTCAGTTCCAACTAACCCCAGTGCTTTGGTCCTCTCCATCAGGTGAGCCATATGCCTGTGATGGCACTGGTTAATGCTGACTGCTTTTTTTGATGGCACAACCTGGTAGCTTGCATAAAGAGGAGGAGGTGGGTACTCCTTTTTTTCCCATTCAGGTGAGGGAGAATGGAAGAAATAGATGTCAGCTGTTAAGAGAGCAGGGTCATCTTGGCTTATCTTGGGATGATACAACTTTACTGATGGGCTTTGAAAAATGTTATTTACTGATAAAGGAATCTAAAAAACCCTACTAAAAGGATGACTTCCAGGGCAGAAAGCAATCAAAGGAAATGAGGGTGGGGCTGGGTAATTGGACAAAGAAGGAGGGGCAGTCTGGAGGAGATTCATGTGAAAATAAGAGCTCTGGCTGGTAAGTGTGGTTGAGATTGGAGATCATGGATCTCAGAGATTCTAGGCAGAGTAGCAGAAAGATGATTGGGTCATGAAAGATTGCAAAATCCCTCCCCCAGCTCCTTCCAGTGGACTGCCTGGTATTGTAATTGCACCAAATTGGAGAGAAGCTGGAGAAAACGAATGAGCAGCAGGTGGATTAACTGTGTAGTCTGCTTCACAATGACTTCTGGTCAAAATGGGCTTAGCTCCCTGTCCCTGTTGTTGTTGCTGGAGCTTACTGAGTTCCCGGTTGCTAACTTCAGGACAACCCTGCTAGTGGATCTGCCCTTCTTATCCGCTCCTCCTGAGGTGGTGGTGAGGCAGCCTTCTTGTGCATGGCCTGATTTTTAAACCATAAGGCGTAGATTATGGAATGCCTGTAGTAACTCATGGGACAGGTTTTCTGAAATCACCACCCACTTTTTTTCCCTCTTGGCACTACTGAGTCATCCATTTTATGGTCAGGAAGCACTGGCATCTGTCATTAAGAGGAGTTGGGACCTGAATAGAGCAGCACTCATTAAAGATTTTGGCAACCAAAAGAGAGACCGACAGTTCTTTGGTGCCTGGTGGAAGATGATGTATGGCATTGCACTCAGTGGTTTCACAGTCTTGCTGTGGTATATGGTGCTTTTAAAACTGCTTTCCCTTTGAGGTTTCCAGAGTCAGTCATAAAGGATCTGGGCAGGATTTTATTTGTTATTTTTATTCTTGCAGATTTACTAATGGCTAGTTCCTGAAGTGAAATGTTTATCTTCTGTACTAGCAGAACTGTCTCAAAGCACTGCTGGCAAATATGGCTAGAATTGTTACTCTGGTTGTCCCATGGATCATTTGAAACCACGTTTACCATCACAAGCTGTTCTTGATCCCTTGCCACCTGGAGGCCCAGAATAATAATCCCCCTGGACTCCACAGTCCTCTTTCAGGCTCAGGGATAGCTTCCCTCCAGATGGGGTCTGTGCTTCAGAGATCAAACCTGGGTGTCTTTTTGATTTTGTTTTGTTTTTCTAGGTTATGAGGATCCTCTTGAGCTTCTCATAAAGGGTACCCTTTAAATATAATCCCTATTAATAAGGATAATACAAACCATTAAAAGTCCCATACACATGTTTAGGAAGACTAACCTTCAGGTTAATTCAGTGACAGCAGCCATTGACCCATAAGGAAAATAATAAACAAAATGATTTAATAAGAACAGCTAATAGCTAACATTTATACAGCATTTATATGTTTACATACCATATGCCAGGCCCAGTGTTAAACACTTTACAAATATAACCTCATTGGATCCTCGTATTACAACCCTAGGAGGCAGGTGCTATTATTATCCCCATTTTGCTGATGAGGAAGTTGAGGCAAAGAGAGAGTGAGTGACTTGTCCAGAATCACACAGCTAATGAGCATCTGAGGCCAGAAGGAGCCCCCTTTAAGGACTGACCTCTTTTTGTATGGAATTGCACTCAATGGCTTCACAGTCTTGTAGTGGTTACACGGTACTTTTTACCTTAGGTCTTCTTGACTCCAGTCCTAGTGCACAGATCATCAAAAGCAATAATGACTTAATTGTGACCCTAGGGGTCTTAACTGATATCCTAGGATACTTTTAGCATACCCAGTCCAATCTTTAAAGCAGATATGAAGGAAGAAAAAATCCATTATGAATTACATTAGGAGGTAGCATGCTAAAATAGAAACTGCCATTAAATTACAGTCATAGGACCTGAGTTTGAATCTGGGGCAAGTTATATATCCTATATAGAACTCAGTTTCCTTATCAATGAGTGGGAAGGAAATATCAGGGGTAAAGTAAGGATGTCCATTCTTACTGCTACTATTTGATACAGTGCTAGACATGTTAACTATAGCAGTAAAACAAGGAAAATTTAGGGAATAAGCATAGACAGAGAGAAGACAGGTGATTAATTGGCATGTTTTTGTTTTTTGCAGATTACATAATTGTTTACTTATTTTTAAGACCATAGAGAACCAACTAAAATTAACTGAAATAATTACAGCAAAATTGTTGTACAAAAAATAAATCCACACAAATTATGAGCATTTCTGTATATTAACAAAATCAACAGGAGGAGACAGAGAAATTCCATGTAAAATAACTATAGGATATTTAAAATACTTGGGAGTCCTATTACCAAGACGTACACAGGAACTAAATTACTACAACTACAAAACTCTTTATGGAAATAAAAGCAAGGCTTAAATGATTAGAAAAACTTTAACTATTACCTGGATTAATTTATTTATTCAATGTCACATTAATCAAGCTACTAAATGATTATCTTATTGAGTTAGAAAAAAAATTCATTAGGAAAAATCAAGAATTTTCAGAGAAAAAAATTAGGAAGAGGGGATGGTCTAAAGTATGAGATAGTTTCTATACTATAAACAAGTAGTCATTGAGATGATTTAGTCCTGGTTAAGAAATAGATCAATTAGTTGATCATATTGGGTATACAACATATAGTAGAAGCCTAGTACTTAATAAACCCAAAGACCTGAGCTACTGGAGTAAGAACTATTTGACAAAAATAACCAGGAAAAATGGAAAGCAGTCTGTCAGAAACCATGTATAGACTAACATCTCACAATGTATACCAAGAAAATGTCCAAATGTATATATCACTTAGATACAGTAACATTGTAAATCAGAGGCACAAGGAAGAAATTACTTTTTAGGTCAATTGATTTAACAAAGGATAGAGAGGATCACAGAAAGATAAAATGGACAATTTTGACTATGTAAAATTAAAAAGTTTTTGCACAATCAAAACCAACGCAGCTACAATTGAAAAGGAAAAAGATAACTAGTGACAAATCTTTCTCTGATAGAGGTCGCATCTCCAAAGTATACAAAGAAATGTTTCAAATTCTGAACAAGGGCAGTTTCCAGAAGAAATACAAGTCATATGAAAAAAATGTTCTAAATCACTAATAATTAAAGAAATGCCATTTAAAGCAATTCATACCCCTCAGATTGGCAGAAAAAGAAAACGAATGTTGGAGGGCTAAGGAGGGACACTTAACAGTCAGTGGAGTTCTGAATTTAGTTCAGCTGTTCTGGAAAATAATTTGGAACTGTGCTTCAAAATTCTGCTAATCAGTGCACGTCCTTTGACTTGGCAAAATCATTACTTGGCCTATACCTCAAAGAGATCAAAGAAAAAAGGGGAAGATCTCATATTTATAAAAAATATTTTTAGCAGCTTTTTTGTGTGTTTTTGTGGTGGCAAAGAACTTAAAGCTAAGGGGGTATCCATCAATTGGGGAATGGCTGAACAAACTGTGGTATATTTTCATAATGGAATATTATTATAAGAGCTAGGTAGCATAGTAGATAGAGTGCTGGGCCTAGAGTCAGGAATACCTGAATTAAAATCCAGCCTCAAAAACTTAACTAGCTCTGTAACTTTGGGCAAGTTACTTAATGCTCTGTTTGCCTTGTTTTTCTCAACTGTAATATGAGAATAATACCACCTACCTCTCAGGGTTGTTGTGAGGACAAAATGAGATAATATTTGTAAAATTGCTTAGTATTGTGTCTGACACATAGTAGGTACTTAATAAATTATGAAAGGGACAGTTTTAGAAAAGCCTGGGAAGACTTGTATGAACTGATAGTGAAGTGTAAGAGCCAGAACTCATTCTCTCTGTATAGATACACATACACACATATGTACATGGGTGTATACTCATGTGTATGCACACATACAACATTGTGAAGAAAAACAATATTGAAAGACTTTTAAGTTTTTCAATGCAATGACTCAAGTTTCCCTGAGGACTGATGATGAAGCATGCTACCCACCTTCTGACAAAGGGATGGATGGATGGATGGACTCAGGTTGCAAAATAAGACATTTTTTGGATGTGACCAAAGCAGGAATTT